>NIUQ01000005.1:0-148773 GCA_002796945.1 Plectus sambesii
TAATTCTTGTCGACTAGGATTACAATTTGATGACGAAAAAGATGAACAGTTGCATATCTACTTTGTATTCGCGCGTATTGCCTTTGATATCAGGACGAGTCACAATCGTTGTTGCACACAAGGCGTAACGCTCTAGTCTCTCGCGCACGACAGAAATGATAACTTCACCGGCGAGCGATTGCAACTAAGCACAGCTTGGTTCGCCCTTTGAAACGAGCTAAAAGTACAGCGAAGACCGCTATTAGTCTAAGTTATTCGTCGACGACTGGAGAAGAATAATGGCAGCGTCACACGGCGCTGGTATGATGGGTGCGGCGGCGACATCCGACTACGGCAGCAGCAATACGTCGCTGGATCGCGCAGGGGATGAGCAGGAAGACGGGTCGAACTTCGAGTACGGCCTGGACGATGTGGACGAGGATGCGTCGGGGCCGGGCGACATGAAGCCTACCATCGTTCTCATGGGACAGAAGCGGTAAATGCGTCGCTGTAGATGAACTGAAAAGAAAGAGAAAGTTTATTATTGCAGAAGTGGCAAGACCTCCATTCGTAAGGTGGTCTTTCAGAAGATGTCACCCAACGAAACGCTATTCGTCGAGAGTACTGCGCGCGTCACCAGCGAGTGTACGATTTGCTCCTCTCATATCCGCTCCATCGTTTAGCTACCCCTCTCTGCTTTCAGCCGTCACCAGTTCGTTCATCAACTTCGAAACCATCGAGTTCCCTGGTCAGATGAGTCCGTTCGACGCCGCGCTCGACCCCGTGTCTACTTTCACTCGCTGCGGCGCTCTGCTTTTCGTTCTTGATGCTCAAGTGAGACGAGTGCCTAAATCGTCTCACTCGAAACATGCCAACTATTGCAGGACGATTACACCGAAGCGTTGAAACGCATGCACGAATATTTTGTCAAGGCTTATCGCATAAATAGCAACATCAAATTCGAAGTAGGCTACACGAAAACTGACATTTTTCACTTTGACACGTGCTGTATTTAGGTGTTCGTTCATAAAGTTGACGGTTTGGGAGAGGATATAAAAATGGATACGCAACGAGACATCTTCCAGCGAGTACAAGACGATCTGGCCGATGCGGGAATGGAGCAAATTCATATCAAGTACTTCTGAAGTGTGGGAAGGTGTCAATGACTCGTTCCGTTTCAGCTTCCACATGACCAGTATCTACGATCATTCGATTTTCGAAGCTTTCAGTAAAGTCGTACAAAAGCTAATTCGACAGTTGGCCGCATTGGAACGACTGCTGGACATCTTTAATCAAGTCAGTTGTCTATTGCGATGCGCTTCTCTTTGAGTGACGCTGTGCCAAAATTTATAATTTCGCCATTGTCCTGGTGCAATTGTGGTTCACATTATTCGATCAGTAACAAGAAATCGAGCTAGACACCGTAGTTGGCAAAGATGAGCTCGTTTCTTGATGCGAAAACGCTGTATTTCACAAAAAGGATGAGAGTGTTTTTTTGATTTTTCCATGCTAAATTGATAGAAAGAAGCGCTATCGACAACTATCGAAGCAGTTTGCCTTATTCAATCTAAGATTTCTTGTTACTGATCGGCATACTTTGACTAAAGAAGATGGTGTTGCAGGGATCGAATGTCGAAAAGGCGTTCCTGTTTGATGTGGCGAGCAAAATTTACGTGGCTACGGACACTTCTCCAGTCGACATGGCTACGTATGAGCTGTGCTGCGACATGATCGACGTGACTATCGATATATCTTCAATTTACGGGTACGCACAGATAAGGAAGAGCGTTTGGGTATATACCATTTCCACTTTAATAAGGGCACTTTTCAGTACCAAGAGGACGTTTTCCAAATAAAATAGGACGCTTTTATAATCAAATCGATACAAAAATGTCCTGTTTGAAGCGGGAAGTGTACTTATTAATGTGAATATGGTATACTGTAGGGGAATAAATATTCGATGGTATTAAATTTCGCAATATTTCCAGTTGGTATAAATGTTGGTTTAAAATTCCGAAGGTATAATAATTCGCAAATCGGCCGAGTTACGAATTTTGCGAAAATAAGAATCTGCAAATAATTTCTATCCCTACTCTCTATAGGGAAAAGTTTTTAATCAGTAAGAAGCGTCGATACCGGATACCGTAGAACGCCTAATTTAGCCTATCTTTAGCACGCAGTGCGTCAAGGGAAGTCTCAGGAAAGACTGTTTCGCCCTTACTCAGTGAAAAATGTTCTCTATATACTTTTCTTCCTTTTCTGCAGCTCACGCGACGAGCCGGTGGCTCCGTTCGATGCGAATTCTTCGGCGGTGATCCGATTATCGACGCAGCAAGTGCTCTTCCTGCGCCAAGTGAACCGCTACTTGGCGTTGGTGTGCATCGTGCGAGCGGAGAACTATGAGAAGCAGGGTCTCATCGACTACAACTTTCAATGCTTCAAGCGGGCGATCGAGAAGGTGTTCGAGGTGCGCAAGAAGATGCTGCTGGCCGGCACTCGGTGCAAAGTCGATCGGCTCCGACTCGACGACAGCGGCAGTTCAGAGTCCCGCCAGGGCCTACCCCCTCCAGCGGCGCGTTCCTAAATTACTCCTCTTGATTGCACTTGGTCTTGCCCCCAACCGACCGGTGCCTTCTCTCCCTCTTCTTTTGCGCGTTCGCAACACGTTTGCATTACGACCAAATTGTCTCTCTCTACCCCACCTCCCCCGCGCCATTTTTTAAGCAGACCTCTGCTTAGCCGCCTCCTCTTAGATACCGTTGGGTTCTAGATGTTTTTATGGTTAGATTTGGTGTTCTTATATTCTACGGCACTTTAACTATTTCCGTGATTTCCGGTCGTTTTTTAAGAATCGAAAATATTCTTTTGTGTGTGCAGATTCTGGGAATTGTTCGTGACTCGTGAATCGATGTGACTCGTTTGGCGGAAGAATGCGTGCGCGTGAATGCATGATTCGTACGCGTACATTATTGCTTGTAACTTTGCAAAGAAATGATATAAAATTTTGTAACGCTTCGGCTGCCATTCAATTTTCTGACGAATTCCAAAAAGCAATTAACACGCAAAGGGCTGCCAACTAATTAACAGTCGAGTATTCGTTTCGCCGAAAATTGAAATCTCTCGCCACTCCTAGCAATCAGCTCGACGTCGGGCAGCATGCGCCGTGTCGTCCTTCTTCTCCTTCTCGCCCTCGCCGCCGACGCCTTCTTTGAGAGCGCCATTCATCAGCTCGGTAACCATGGCGTCCCATAGTAATCATGATATCATGCTCAGTCGTGTCTTGCTGCAGTTGCACCTCGAATGTGGCGCTCTCGGGCGGCGTACGACGAAACGAGGAGAGCCATGCGGTCTGCGATTAAACGAAGTAATCCCGTTGCATTACTCCGGCTTTCTAGTGGACGCTCAATTTGTTTCAGACGCCCATCATTCGAGACGGCTCGAAGGCACCTTGAACTTCTATAGGATTGGACGACGGATAGATCCTGCCGCTCTTACGGATCAGGCATACCAGCAGATTGATATGTCAGTGAATTGATTCATCGTAATGTACACGATTCATTCACCACCCCCGCTCCAATCCGCTGATCGCCGAGTGCCTATCTAAGCGGCTTGGCCACTGTGGCGAATGTTTGCGCAGCATCAATTCCATTGTTGTTCGTCATCGAGCGCGCCATGGTTGGTTGCCCTTCTGTAATCTTCGTATGCATATGTGTCATGCGCTGATCACATGATAGCTTTGTGAGGATTATCTCAACCAACGCATCACGTCATTTACGATCCAAAACTCTACCAGAAAGCGGAATCGATTATTGATCACTAAGGTGACGGTCACGCACAGCAAATTCAGCATGTTTCCACAAAGAAAGCTTGCAATCACAGACTGGCCAACAGACCTGACAGTTCATAGCACGAGCAAATATCATGCACGCATAGCCAATCATCCAGCAATACTGATCGCAGTAACAAAATGGGGTGTGCGCACTTTTATCAATCAATCTTTGCCATGTTCTTTACGTGCCTATTTGTTTTATGCTTTTTCACGTGCACAAAGCAATCGAAGGCGCGTCCGACGGGTTTTCTGCCACACGCATCTATCTATATTAGGTCTCCGCATTTCGCTCTCGCAATAAATTACTGGCCGAAAAACTGCGGATGCGCCACCTGGGCTGCTGCGATTGCGAAAAAAACACCCCCGCTGCCGCAGTTCTTTGCCGAAGCAACAGACATCAGTTCCAGAAAAGCTCGTCTCGCCCGCTGCGCAACTTTCAAAATATATGTCGAAAAAGACGGACACAAATGCGAAAACGAAAACTGGGAAATACTTCGAGATGACAAGCCTGTCAGCAAGGTAGAGACAGAAGAAAATTTGGTTGACTAGAAAGCACCGCAAGTAAGAATGACTTGAATTTTTGGTTGTCGAGAGTGTCACTTTCGCGCATAGTCGATTGCTAATCGTTTCCTTCTCGACTTGCCCGGGCAGCCGAACCACCACTCTGCCGTCTTGCGCGGGTAACCGGCCACCACCTGAAAGAAGCGATGTAATTTGGCCTGACAATAATTCTGCTGTCATTTAACTGCATACCTTCATGACACGCCAGCCGGTGAGGCGGTAATAGTGCTGGCCAGCGAATAAGTAGGACTTTCCGTTCGTCCATTTGAGCGCGGCGTTGATGCGAGAAGGGATGCCTTCTGCAACGCCCCGGAACATGTCGTCGATCTGTCGGGGCCACGAATTCGGCATGCCCCATCGCGAATACTGCCAGAATTGCTTGTCTGCAATTGCTCATTTCACTCTATTGTCTCGCTTCCATCCATCTCTACTCACCTTTGAAGAAGTAAGGTTTATCGTCGTAGCTCCAGATCATCGCTGCGTCGATATTTGACGGTGTGTCAACTAGACCCACTGAGATTTCACGCGGATAACCTTTGTACATCTTTCCATCTCTGTCAAACAGCCAGTACAACTCTCCCTGAATTCGGATCAAGTAATATAATTTGTATTAGCGTACGTGCTGCGGTCGCGTTGCGTACTTTGAAAAAATACGTGTCGCCGTCGTAGTCGGTCACGGCGGCATCGAGCTGCCCCGGCAGTCCGCCCCAATCGTCTACGATTTTCCGGGGATATCCTTTGTCAAAGGACACCTGGTTGAGCTTCCAGTAATAATCGCCTAAAGTGTGAAAGCGTTTTTTACGTTCTGAGAACGGTCGCCGAGTACCTTTGAACGCGTATGTCGTTCCGTTACCGAGCGACGTCATCGCGTCTATCGCGGCATCCTTGCAAATATCCGGCTTGCCATCGTCTTCGCCGTTAATTTCGTTCTCCAGCGGACCGGTTCGCTTGTTGATGCCGCCGATATCGTCGTAAGTCGGTTTCGGCGATGGAAAGCCGACCTTGTCCGGTTTCACTAATTTCTCCTCATCTTTGCCAGTAGTCGTCGGTTCGCCTAAACACGATTCGCGCTTTATGCGTAATAAACATAAACATTGTCGCGCTAGTTTAAGCTACCGTAGAGGTGCTGCAGTCCTTTGATATCGTCCGAATGCAGATGGATGGCATCACCGGTGTACCCTTGGTAAAAAGGCGCCATGAGTGCTTCATGATTCTGCGAATGCTTGAGACCTAGCGAATGGCCGATCTCATGCGCAGCAACGGAGTACAAATCGATCCCTGAAATTGCAATTGCTCAATAGCATCTGCAAGCTGCGCGCGCTGATAAAGGGCCCCTTGTTTTTGTGTGAATTTACAAGACGGTGATAGCGCGTTCGATTGCCGGTCGTATCGAACAAGCTTATACTTAAACCGATTGCCACAGAATTTCAACATGAATAAAATGAGCGGATTGTGAAATGTTCGACTTCTGCTATTATTTATCGCGTTGTCGTGATCGCTGGATAATTTTTTTCAACGAATGCCAAACCTTTCGATTGCAAAGCGCGCCATGGTTCGTCTTCGTCAAAGTGTACATCGCCTCCATATCGAGGGAAAAAGGCGTGCGCCAATATTTGCCCTGAAATATTGACCAGAAGTAAAGAACGCTAAAGCCAATGAAAAGAATGTTAGTGACGTACCGCGACCGTCGAAAGGTTCGCCATCACCGTGGGCTCTGCTGGCGAAGAGAATCTCAATGTTGACGGGCCCTTCATCTTTTTGTACAAAGCGCAAAGGCGACTGCTCTTCCCACACCTAAACTCTGCTGAGTAATCATATAGGTATAGGCAAACATGCAAAAGTGACCTTGAACGCTTTGCCGATTATACTTTGCACGTCTCGAGCCTGCATCTCCGACGTATACTTGGTGATTCGATATGTGATATCTTTCACTCCCCAATATGAGCCTGAAAATCGCCACTCTATTTGTCTATTTATGTCTGTTTATGCTGTGGCGTTGCGTTTCGCCAAGTTCAGGTGACAACACTCCATCACATGATATGTTCAATGAACCGGTGAAAACGAATAAATCCCGTTATTACACAATTTTGCAGCGTCTTTCAACTGTCTTTGCTCGTAAACTGGTTGTGTGTGTGTGTGTTTGTGCTGGGGCGGATACGCTTTCTCCCGCCGTCTAGGCGGCAATTGAACGGGACAAGGGCGCCGTCGCTCCCACGTGCAGTGACTTTTACGCGTGCAATCGCTTGCTACTAATATGCTTATCAGGGCAAAGATTGATCGCTCAGATAAGCTTCCTGTTTATACATGACCGGCGCCAGTGACGCGACAATTGATGAGCAACGGAATAGGCAATTGCACGAATTGACTCTTTATTTACGCTACACTTTCGGCCTTGACGGCTGAAGGGCACGCTGAACAGCGAGTCGGCGAGACAGCCGACCGACCCACCGATGCGGCAATTATGGCCGCACGAGTCGAGGTCGCCGAGGTGGCGATTCGGCTCGGACCGCGACTGCCGCCCGAAAATTGTCACCGGCCACGCGCCCCTATTGCCCGCCCCACCTATCTGATACAATGATCTTTATACGTGGGCGATTTACCTTCAATTGCGTAGCGCTTGCGGCGTGCGACTGGGTCAGACGCGTCTTCCGCGTCCAGAGGATTCCTCACTTCTTCCTCAATCGCCTCAATGTCTCGATTGCCGCAACGCGGCTGCTGCATTTTTGCTGCGGTTGCTTCGTCGACCACTCCTTCAATGCATTTTCCGCGTAGATATAATAATTCTGCTAGTTTTGCGGTCAGGAGAATGAAGGGCATTTAATCGAAACACAGTTTCTTCTTTTTTGACAGGTCCCACCTTTCAACAGAGTCTCAGGCAATCGTCTCTTTACCTGTGACTGGCAGATCCACAAATGCTTGAAAATTGCGCAGTGCCATGGTTGTGTCTCCATTAGCCCTGGCCAAGTACCCGAATTCAGTGAGGTAGCGCTGCAAGAGAAAGCTCGTATCAAATGTCAAAACAACTGTGCTACGCTGAAGCAATATTCGACGGCTCGCGAGTTTACGGACACCCGAAATAGACGATGCGACAATGTTATTTGTTTTTTACCTTCAGGCGAGAGTTTATTTTGCAAACGCTCAACTCGTAACAGGAAGAGAGCAGAGATGGAGAGAGAAAGAGAAAGAGAGAGAGAAAGAGAGAGAGAGTATCGAGGTGGGGCTGAAATATTTATCGCCCAGGCTTGCTCAGTGAACAACAGCATTACAAACCGCAAAGAAATTTCTGTCTGGAAGCATCGAATGTCAGCCAGTCAAAGAAGATGGGGAGGAGGCGACCTGTCAATCATTTCGCAATACGTCAGCTGAAAAAAACACTTACTTGGGCATATTCAGCGGCTGACGCATTTGCTGCAGAATTGGTGGGAAATAGCTGATTAGTGAAAGGAGCAATTATTTTGACAGCGGGATCGAGCCGATGAATCACCGGCGCACTCCTGATAGAGCCCAGCATAACACTCCACAGCAATAAACGCATTTTCGTTGAAACTCTTGAAAGCTGTTCTCTTGTCCTCGCTTCTGACCGACAATACGCGGCTGGTCGGGTAAACGCCGACAAGAGCCGCTCGAGGGTCCTTCGTCGGGCGTCAAAACGTTTCAGACGAATGGGGTTGCGCAAACAGCGACAAGCGGCGAGGTGGTCAAGGCGCCGAGCGGACCGATGATGGTCATCCCGGCGCAGATCAGCACGACCAGGAACTGCGAGTGCGCCCCAACGAGACGAGCGCGGACTGGAGACGCGGCCGGCAGATGAGCCCCGATGACACAATTGGTCGAGCCAATCTTATACACCGAGTTTAACAATGGGGCGGCGGAAGACGCAAGCGCGTCGGTCGTGCAAATCGTGTAGAGCGCCCAGATCAGCTGATGGCCATCCGCTGGACGGCCGAGCACTCCAACGATGACCGCGTCAGCGCAGCCCGCGACCGTCAATAAATTTGACAACCGCTGTCGACTACCGAAAAATGAGCAATAACCTCCGATTTCCACGCGATCCGTTCACCCGGCAACGGGCGTTCGACACGGCTCAGTCGTCGACACCAAACAGCCGCCCCCACTCAACCCTCGCTTGAACGTCGCGCCGGTTACTCACTCCGTTGTGCACCGCCCATGAAAACACCATCAAAGACCACACCGGCAAACGAACGAATTGCTTCGTACGACGCGGCAAGTCTGATAAGCGTCGTCGCACGAGGAGTCAGCCAAAAAACGACGCATTGATTGACCGCCGGTTGGCGCTCGGTGCGACCACACGAGGTGCACACCGGCGCCTTCCGCGGTGTCAGATTCGCCGAGCTGCAGTGCAATGTCTGGCTGAGAAACGTAAACTAGCAAAGAACTTTGCTGCACTGAGCGCCTGACAGCATACCCGTAACAGAGTCAATGACACAATTGTACAACAAAACGGCGCATTATCATAGACGAATTCAATCATCGGCTTGGTGTGTGTGAGTGCGGCGGCGTGACCGCTGCGGCATGTTGCGACCACGACGGGGACCAATGTCTTGGTAGTCATTGTGACGGACAACGCCGATAAAGCTGCGGATGTAAAGACGTTGACTGGCCACCGGCGAGTGTTGCTCGGGTCAGCGGCTGGGCGATCCCGATGTAAAGCCTGGACGGACGACGACCACTTTGGCAAACTACGACGCACAGCCGAACCAGTCTTGGGCGATCGACCGCGGATAGCCCGGTTCCACCTGCACAAACCACGTCAGCTGAGACTAGTTCTCCCATCGCTCATGCACGCCGCCTACCTTGAGCAACTGACGCGGCGACATCGACACTTTGTAGTACTGGTGGTCGGAAAAGAGATATGTCGAAAAGCCATCGACGCTGTTCGCATCGGGGATGGAGATCGCGGCGTCCACTTGATTGAGGGAGGGAGAGATCTCGGCGATCTGTCGGTTGAACGACTCGTCGTTCTTGCCGTCATAAGTTGCGTCGAACCAATATTTGGGGCCTGAAAAAGAGAGCGTAAAATTACGATCATCCAATCCAGATGCGCTACACGCACCAAGAAAGTAGAACACTGGCGGATCTTCGTCTTTGCGCGGCATTTGCAGGACGGCGTCGATGCGGCGGTACTCGAAGTTGCTGAAGGGTTCGTAGTCGCGCATCGGCTTGCCGTCGAACACGCGCATCTCTTCGCCCATTGAGGCGTCGATCTGCCACGCCTGGTCGCCCTGTATCGCCCAGGTCCATTCGTCGCGGTCCGTGAATACAGTATCCACCGGCGTCGGCACTCGCCAGTCCTTTTGTACGCTTTGAGGATATCCAGCAGCAATCTTGTGCTCCTCCAAGTCCAGCTTCCAGTACCATTCGTCTAAAAAAGTGGTTGTTTAGACAAATCTCATTGATCGCTACAACAAATCGACTACCTTTAAATGCATACACTGTTCCGTTCGGCATGACAGTGATCGCGTCTATTTTGGGGTCTTTGCAAAGATTCGGCGCCGGCTTCAAAGGCTTCGTTCGTCGCACAATTTGTTCGTGCATTTTTACTCGTTTCGGAGTAGTCGATCGTTCTTTTGGCGTTGTAGTTGGTGGTTCTTCTGGCGTTGTGGTCGGTGGCTCTTCTGGCGGTGCAGTCGTAGTCGCTTCTACTGTCGTGCTGTCGGTGGGCAAAGCGTCCTCAGCAGCCTCAGTAGCGGCTTCCGTTGAAGTAGTAGTTCGCTCAGTCGATTTATCTTTGTCAGAATTTCGCTGACCTAAAAGAAAGCGCAACGGTTAGACTATAGGATGATATGCATGGACGAAACTGTTTCGCACCGTACAATTGCTGGATATTGGCGATGTCGGCGTCGAAGAGATGGGGTTTGTCGACGCCAAAGCCGTGGTACTGGGCAACCATGATAGAGGGGATGTTGGGATCGGTGTGGGGGAGGCCGAGCGTGTGGCCAATCTCGTGCGCCGCCACCCACGGCAAGTTGCGCCCTTTGGGACCCCACGGTTCGTCGTCGTCGAAATGGACTCGGCCGCGTCGAACGGGATTGTTAGGGTAGAAAGCGTGTCCAACTTCTCCGCCCGATCCGTCGAAGGAGAACTCATCGCCATGATCCAATTTAACAAAGTGAACTTCCACGTCGACCGGGCCATCTGCGGTCTTCACGAACTTGAGCGGAATGTGTTCCTCCCACATCTAAACATTCATCAATAGTGACACGCATGCAAAGAGCAAACAAGATGATGCGCATACTGCAACGGCTTTCGATACGGCATCGTCAACATAGTTGCGCATGTCCTTGACGGCAATGTTTCGATGCAGCGAAGGGTTGGGGTAGCGTTCGACGCGGTAGGTAATCCTTTCGCCCTCTAATTTGCCAAGTTCTGAAATTAGTAACTCTTTATTGTATGACGCGATCATCGATGATGTGATGAGGGTAGTGCGCGGGTGGAAAGGGAATTAGAGGACCGGTGCTGTGTCCCGGAATAGAGAGATGATGCGTTGTCGAATCACCGTTACTCGGTAAGGGAAGCATGAGGGTGCGCCGACCCGAGTTTGTTGTTCATTGAGCCCGCGCAGCCCGCGCGTGTACGCACGGCGAAATGGGGGCGCGGACACGTAACGGGCACGACTGGCGATCTCATTGACGATTCTGGTTCAGCGAGGGCCAGGGAGCGCCTGCCGGTCTGCGAGTCGCGCCGATTTGTTACCGAACGCCTTGACGGACGCGCAACGACACGCCGATGACAGCTGGAGCGCCTCCACGCTGTTCAAACTCGTCGACGGGCGTGTGCCAACTAGACGGCCACGCCAATCGATCGATAACGCGACCTCCCCGGCTCTAGCAAACCGTTCGCAACTCGTTCGAGTACTCACTCACCCGCTGTGACCTCTCGTTTGTCGACGATTCGAAGACCAAACGCCTTGGCGAGGGCTGTACGCTCGTCGATGTTGGCAAATAGATCGGGCATCCCGCAGCGCGGCACTTGCATTGTCCGACGCGTCCGTCGATCGAGAAGCCCTGCAGCAATTCTCTTACATCCATTCGTAAAAACTCACTTTATTACACTTACCAGTTATCGGTAATCCGTACAACGCTTGGAAGCGTCGCAACGCCTCTCGAAATTGTCCCAACTCCAACCCGTCGCTTATTTTAGGATTTTTGGTAAAATAGCCGTATGACTGGAGATATTTCTGGAAAGCAACGGACAGTCAAGTACAGATAGCACATAGTGGCCGAGTATGAAAACTAACCAGAGCTTTGTTTTGACTAAATAATCGCTTTGAGCCGTCGTGCGTATAATAAGATTCTGATTGGAACTTTACAGGTGAGCCACTTCTTTTTACATCAGTAGTGAGCGGAAAGCAGTTAATATTTTCGAGTGCGGCTAACAAGGCGAAGAATACGGTAACAACGTTGAACATATTCGTGGGGGGTAAAATAAGTAAAAGGGGCACAGAGTCGCAATAAGAATAGTTGCAGAGCGTAAACGACGAGAGCAGCACGCTCAGGTCGTCGTCGCTGTCGTCGTTGTCGTCGACGTCGTCGTTGTCGTCGTCAATGAACCGCTCGAAGCAGCGCGCAAAGGACCGACTGGCGTCGATTCACGACAACGATCAGGCGACAACGGCGAAGGAAGAGAGAGAGAGAGAGGACAACCGGTTCTTAATGAACCCATCAACGATTGTCTCAACGGACGCGTTGCCTCGTTCACAGACACTGGCCTTCCTCTCGGCGCCTTTCATTCAAAAGAATCGTCGCGTACTCGCCAACCGCCGCGCGTCATTAGCGCTCTTCACATTGTCACGAGGCCGTCTTCTCGCCTCGAGAGTCACTTGTCGACGCCGGCGACGCATTTCCCCGTCGACTACCCCCGAACTGTGCTCGTTGCTCCCCACAACAATTCGTCCAAGTGTCAGTTTCAGTGTCTGTCGTTGGTGTCTGTCATCCGAATCGCATGGACCAGTTCTCCTCCTCCATCCTCCCCCCTTCCAGTCATGTGGCTCCCCCCGTGTCCACTCTCCTTTGGTCACCGCAGAGGCGAAAGTGTTGTTGTTGTGTTGTTGCTGTCTCCCCCCCCCCCCACATGACAACATTGTATATAGCAGGTTTTATTGCTTACCCCCAGGACGTTTGTTCATCTGTCAGCTGAAGGTTAAAGCGAAAACAAGTCGTTCAGTCACTTTAGTGCTGCATTTACGAGGTTATCGGCAAGAAGCGCAATCTAACACGGGGGAGGCGGCACATTTCGGCGTTTATCGCGACGCGCCTTCGGGCGATTCTACGGACGAGGGAACGCGAATCGACCGCTGGATATATAGATCGCGTAATCGGTTATACCGACGATCATATGGTAACAAAGACTCTGGCTGTTATAGTTCTGTCAGGGCAGACCAGTTCGATTCGGCCTTTTTTAGTGTTGTTTGCCTATTTTTCTTGGTTTAGTCCCCTGAAATGCCGGGAGCGATATCGACTTAAAGGACTCTGAATAGGGCAGACCAGAATCAATGAGATCACTTGCGTCAGTTAAACAAAAGAATTGACAATAGTTGCATGGCAGCAGGCAATATCACCAAAACATCCACTCAAGCAGCGAGAAAAGCGCACAAAAGAGGATGCCCTACGCCGCGCATCACTTTAGGTCACCACCGTTCGACGTTCCAAAATGATCTATACGGAGCCCGAGCTAGATTCTACGCCGAACAAAAAGAAATGTAGCTGCAATTCGGCGTCTGTCTTAAAGTTTATGTTCAGTGAGGGCGGTCTCGCCATTGTCATCCTCCTCTACATTGTCGGCGGTGGACTGCTATTTCGAGCGATCGAATCCAGCGGGGAGCGAGAAGCCGTCACCGCAACTTACAAAAAAGCGCTCGAGATTGAAGTAAGCATAAAGCGAAAGTAAATGAATGAGAAATTATGGATGAAAGTAACGAATGAATACCATTACGTCAATGAATCAGTTTCATATCGTGCACTCTAGCTAAAGTCTTAATTAAGCGATATATTTGAACATTGCGTTAAGAATGACTTGGCAAAAGTACGCGATATGAAACCGATCCAACTCCTGGAAATATTGTGATCATGTTATAGAATATAAAGCAAGAACTAATTGAATACTTTACCACAAAAAGTATTGAATGGAAGAGTCTAAACTTCTCGATGGTAATCGCAGAGTATGATAACGAACTGAAAACAAAGTACCAGGACGTGATCGCTGACGCCGTTCAGAACTACAGCTACGATGGCACTGTGCGCGATCCGGCCGTTCATGCGTACGGGTGGGAATTATTCAGGTACTATTATTATAATAAGTTCCTCGCACGGACGGTGGCTCCGCACTGGAGATCCAGCGATTTTCTAGATAAAGATTGTGAAATTGAACTTTTCATCACAACTTTACTTTCCAAACACGATGAGAGTACAGGAAGTGCAAGACGAGTCAAAAATAGAAGACAAATGGTGTATTGTTGACGCGAATAGTCGTGACGCAAGTTGTGATGTAGCCCTGCTAGAGAGAGCATCGTTTGAAAAAGGGGAATGTGTGAAGAGGAGCGATTGCATTGGCGCGGAAAACGCAAAGGTTAGGTGTGCCTGCGCGTCCTCACCTATCCTAGTACGGTAAATAAACGGCGCCAGGTTGGCAAGCGTTACAGAGGCGCTCGGGCTTGCCAAACAGTGTGTACCTCGGCGATTGTACAACCGCACATCCAACCACGGCCGTTCCGCCTTTTTGCCCTTCAGCGGCCCTCGGCGGCCGACGGCCGCCGGATATAAGACGCTCTGCTGTCACAAGGCCAGTCTGCTTCAAATCGTGCAAGATGACCGTTACACGCGGCAGGTTTCTTTCGGCTCTTTGCACCGCGGGTATACTCGTCTGCTTCGCTCAATCCGCCGCCGTCATCGATTGGCCCGATCTAAGTAAGCAGTACTCATCCAATTTCTCATTTGACTGCTTTCGATTTCAGGTCGTCGAACAGGCGATGACGGTTGCAGAACTGATCCCAATGTGGAGCCGAAATCCGACGAACCAGTCATTCATTTCTCGTCCAGCGAAGGCCGTATGCTGCTCAAACGGACGCTTAATAGTCCGTACGGCGAAAGCTTTTACAAGCTCGTTCAAAACTACAAAACACAGGAAGAAAAGACGTTTTGCGGCCTTTCATCTCTCTGTTCGTCTTCAAAATACCCCTATCTTTCTAGCGGACGCTTAACTGCTCTTCTCTTTGCAGCGATGGCAATAACTACCCTTGAAGTGGACACGGAGTATTACGGAAAGCCGTGGGAATTTCAAGAGAAACAATTGGCTTGTTGTCCAACAGCGGATGTCATCCGCCGCCAAGGAATCACATTCTCAGACTTTGTCTGTCTCGCATCGATTAATGGCCTGTTTGCATTGGGAACGCACGGCAACAGCACAGGTAATCTGCAGTTCGCAACAGACCCACCTCAACCTTCCACAACCGGTACGATCAATATGCGACGAGCGACTTGCAGACGGACTCCAGAACTTTCGCCAAACCATCATGGCTGCTACCTCTTCGAAAGAACGGGTAATGGCCGTGAACTACAACCGCCGACTGCTCGGCTTCTATCACGGCCATCTGTCGACGATCGGCGCGTACGACTGCGCCACCGACCGCGCGCTCATCTTCGAGGTTCAGCGCTACGAGTTCGAGCCGCAGTGGGTGAAACTGTCGGCGCTGTACACCGCGCTCAGCGACGCGGACACCACGTCGAAAGAACCGCGCGGATACGCCGTGTTCGCGCGAGAAACGACTCGGCGCCCGACGCTGCTCAATCAGATCCTCGTCACATTCCGCAGTCGTCAAGGATCGCGCGATAAGGAGGCGGTGCGCAAGGCGGTTCGCGAGTGGAAGCGGTGGCTGGCGGAGCCGGTCACCTCCGAACAGACGCTACTCGAGGACGCCGCGCAGCAACTGCGCACGAGCATGGGGGCGCTGCCGTTTTGCTGCGTGACGAGAAACTTTTGTGCCGTGAACCAGACTGGGGACGACGGCGACAAGTGCGGTCGAATGGACGCTTCGTTGACGGAGAGCTTCTGCTCCACGCTGTTGCAAACAGACACCTATAAGGCGATCAGCGCTCGATCTAACCGAACCATGTCGGAGGATCAGCTACTCGCTGCGCTCTTCATCGTGTGGCCCTACGCCACTACTTCGCAGAAACCATACCGCGAGGCGTCAGTCGGTCGGCGCGTTCAGTCCGAATGGACTAACGGAACCATGCAATTCTGGGAGATGGTCAAAGAGAGCCGCGACCAGCTCGCTCAAATCATTCAGCAATATCAGTGATTCGTAATGATCTGCACCTATTGTGATAAGTTGTGATGATCTGCAAATGATCTGCCAATGATTTCAAGTATCTGGGGTACATTACTCTCAGACTGTAAAAAATGAGTTGTTCAAAATGTGATCTTGTTTGCGTAAAGTAAGGGATCAGTTGACAGGGAGCGATACAATCTCTTCCTAACGGTCATAGAGGTCAGAATGACTGTCCGCGAACTGTTGCAGTTGCTGTTCTTCCAGCGTGTTGTACAAGTACAAGATACGCGCCTCGAAAATCTTTCACCCTGAATTACTAACTTTTCCGAGCTACATTGAATCGACAGCGTTAAGAAGTCGGAAGACACATAATACTACTAATAAAGTACTAAATATTCATCTAACTATTCCGCTCCCGGCGGCGCGATAAAATGCTGTTCTTCGAGGGTCTTGTACAAGTCGACGATATGAGCCTCCTGACGACGACAGACGGACATGAGAGCGCGAAACTTTTGCTCGGCGGCGTCGACGTGCTCCTGATGGACCTGTCCAGCTCGCTCGTTGGCGTTGTTGAGCTCGACGATGTGCTGCCGACTCTCCCTCAGCTGTGGTTCCACGTTCTGCGCCAACTGCGCCGACGCCTCCGCGTGGTTCCTCTCCTTTCGCAATTGTCGTTTCAGATCGGAAACCTGCAACACAACTTTTTGCATCACCCATCACAGTTCCAAACATCCCCATTTTCACATTTCACTACTAAGTGCATTTTTCATTCAGTCCTTTCTGTTAACTATATTATCCTCCACATCGAAACTAGACAGCAATTATCTTCAACGCGCACAGAGAAGAGATTTATTTGCGCGGTTCGGACGAAATAATAAGGCGTAATTTGCGTGGGTCGCGCAAATTTTTGGCTTTTCCATCGCCGTCTGATTCCATTTATGGAGCATAAAAGTTAAAAATTAATATCACGGACCTCTTTCTTGGTAGAGTCGACGACCTCTTTGAGTCTGAGTTCAGCAGTTCGCCGTTGGCTTTCGGCATTTTGCAAGAGACGAGTAAGCGACTGAGCGTCCTGGAACTTGTCCCGCAGGGCGCTGTTGGTGCGGCGCGCGTCGTCGAGTTGGGCGCGTAGAAGGCCGACATCACCCGTCTGGCGCTCAGCCAAGAGGCGCATCGTTTCCGCGTCTTCCGCCCGCCGTTTCGCCAAGTCCACCTCCTTCGTGAGCGCTTTCGCCGCTACGGCCGACTGTTCGTGCTGGCGTTTCATCGCTTCAATCGTTCGCTCCAACTTGGCGATTTTCTGAAAGAACGTTATGTTATGGCCAAGTCTATACCATTAATGGGAACTGCGGTCGCCTCTAGTCGAAAGTAATCTACCATAAATTTTTTCAGCTACCTATGACATGCTTCTTAGCGATAAACTAATAACAATAATAACACATATATTTTGCAGCCAACTTGTCATAGGTAGCTGAAACAATATGGCAGATTACTCTCGGTTAGAGGCGACCACATTTCTCCTTTAAGAAAGTTATGACAAGACCCCATTTGCGGCGGTGAGTTGCTCGTTCAGTCGATATTCGGCGTCGGCGAACTGTTTCTGCTGTTCCCGGTTGACTTTGCGCGCGACGATCAATTCCTTCACGAAGGTCTCTTTCTGTTCGCGTTCCTGATGAACGTCGGAGTTGAGCTTCAGCCACTGTTCATCGTTCGTTTTCTGCTGCTTGAGCCGGCCTGAAAATCGTTTTATGACACGATTGGACTGAATTGCTAAAAACTGCAGAGAGATAACAGATAAAGATAGGTATAAAAGCCAACCGAAAAGGCGTCGATTTCTCTGGGCATGAATGAGGCGGCGGGAACGTTCATAAAGGAGGTGCTGATTGACGAGAGCGAGACGAGTGCGCAAAACTTCCACCTGAAACAAGTCCACACGTGCGAAAAACGGTTGGCATACAATATTGTCACACCGTGCAGTCAAAATGATCGACTGTGATTCATTTCATCAGTCTCTTGGTTTATTGTTCGCCCGTCGAGCGGTTGAATTTCAATCGCTCTTTTGATTTAGTGGATTGTTAGAATGTTGGTTGATGAATAAGTCAAATTTCTTAGGAACGGAAAGTAGAAGGGATCAACTCTGTCGATTTGCGAAAGTTAATACCTTCGATTTTATACCCTTACAGTGCCTGCGGAAGAGCCAAAAATATAACAAGTACCTGTTGCGGGAGAGGAACGCCTTGAAGAATGTGGGACATGTCATCGTAGATCTTGCCAGGACCGCGATCAGCCAGTCCGAGTGCAGCCAAACTGTTGTGGTGTTTCTCGCTCGCGTCCATGTATCCGTCTCGTCTGTGGCTGTCCGCCGCGAGTGCAATCGCATCGCCATCCGTTTCATCTGTAGGTCATATCAGTATTTCTAAGCTTTTTTGTTCTTTTATATGATTTTCGCTTAAAACTAAACGCTTCAAAATTACAACATATCTTCGCCAACTCCTTTAAACGAAAGGTGTCCTACTTAAAGTGAAAATGATATATAATTTCCTCAAGAGAGGTTAGTTTTAGAAGCGAGGAATTTTAGCTTCTATACGCCTCTCTTTAAGTGTTATATGCGCCTTAATTTTGCTAAATATATTTGCGGAATCAAATGAATAAATAAATACATAAGAGCTTGTTAGGCGAAAATGCAGTTGATGACGATAAATATACAACTTAAATACCATCTGGCCGAGTCGATTTCAGCAACTGCAGATAGGGGAATGAGTCGGCGATGTCTTTGAGCGACGGAGCTCTACTNTAACGATAAATATACAACTTAAATACCATCTGGCCGAGTCGATTTCAGCAACTGCAGATAGGGGAATGAGTCGGCGATGTCTTTGAGCGACGGAGCACTTCCTTGTCCGCTGTCTTCGAGAGGCTTAGCCTGGCCTTCGTTGCTGAATGGCTGCTGCTCTGCGATCGGTTCGATTTTCTGCGTTTTCAGTTTCGCCAATACTCGTTCCCTTGCCTCTTTCATTTTCATCGGGCAAGAAAGACTGCGCTTCCTGAATCAGAACGAAATACCATATAAATTATGTACAGGGTGTCTTGGAAATGTAGTCAAACTTTTTCGATCAGTAACAAGAAAATCTCAGATTGAATAAAAAAAACTGCGTCGAAGTCGACAGCGCTTCTTTCTATCAATTTACGCAGATAAAAATCCTAGAAACGGCTTTCATTCTTGATGAAAAAAGGTGTTCAAGTACCGAAAGGCGAGCTCAGCTTTACCAACTACGGTGCCTGACTCGATTTCTCATTACTGATGGAAAAATTGCGACTATAACTAGCCACTCCTTCAGCCAAGTTACTTCTGGAAGTGGCTAGTTACTTCTGAGACGCCTTGTATTATGTAAAAATTGCAGTTTCCCTACACAAACCGATCCATGGACCGCTGGGTCAGTTCGGCGGGACTCGGCGTGGTGAAATCGTCTTCGTCGTTGTCGTTTTCGTCGCCGAGTGGCGGACACTCGCTGTGGAAGCGCATTCGATTCATGTTGGTCATGTAAGAGGCTACAGAGAAGCGCTGGCCGTCCTTAGTTGACAACGGTGGAGGCGAATCTGGCGCCACGACCTATAATCGGTCATTATTGTACATTATAATTAGTTTTTATTAATATTTCGCTAACACCTGTCAAAAATCAAATATGATTCTTGACAAAAAAGTGGTAACGGAGAGTGACGCCTTGAAAAGCGTATCTGCGCCGGCTAAGATATATTTGCCATCTTACTAATCGCAAAATTTTGACAAGCTCCTTGAAGGAAAGAAAACAATGAAGCATAAGAAAATGGTGCTGACTTGAAATTGAATTTCGGGTTTGTTGACAGCGGGCGACTGATTGAGCAGCTGGGCTACTTCTGCGTCGGCCGTCTCGTCGGTGCCCTGATGGACTTGTTCCATCACTTCCGTCAACGTTGGCGGCGACTCACGGGCCTCCGTCGCTTCCTCCGCTGTGCTGTTCTAAAAAACGTCATTATATCACGAAATCATCAAACCCCTACAATCCCATGGCCGTTTAACCGACAACTAAAAGAGTAACAACAAGAGTGATTATAAGAGTCATTTTTCAATCTCTTCTAATTACAATTACCAAATGCGATGCTAATTTAGCAACTCGAGCAAAGACGACAAGACGCGTCACGCACAATGCTCAATTGGCGCGTGTGGTGGACCGCCTCCGTGCCGACCACTTCGACGGGCGCTTCCGAAGCATCTGCTTCTTCTTCCTCGGCGGTCGTCGCGGGAATCGTCGTGTCGAACGAAGACGCCGTCGAGCTTTTCAGCAGAGTCGGAGATGAACCACCTCCGTTAATGTTCGACTCCGTCTTCCCTCGCGGCCTCAATAAATTGGTCATCCGCTGTCCGAAGCTTGGTCGACGATTCCGCAGATCTTCCGCGCTGAAACAACTTTCTAACGTCGAGGAACGAAGCATTCCATGGAAATACGAACCCTCCCGTCGATCGCCGCAGGTCCACCGTCGGTACGAGCATCTGGCCGCTCTTCAACGTCAAACTGTCTCGACGCGCGAGCACGTTGTGCACCGGAGTCGCCCGCTCGCTCTCGGGCGGCGTCTCCAGTCCCACAGCCACCGAAGGGCTCGAGTAGTGCTCATCAGCTGGATCTGAAAAGAAGACATAAGCACGTCAGCGACGACCGAAGAGCTTGTCGGCCCACGACCGAATCTGTCCTCAAAGAAATAGTCATGATCCAGCTGCTAGAAAACCCGTCTAGACATGGCGTGCATGCGGCGCTCGCCCCATCTACTGGGCGCATTCATCTTGCAAGCTGTATGTGGCGTTGAGCTGCATGATTTGTTTGTCCCTAGGTCTGTCTCCTCGTTGAATAAACCCCGTTAATAAATCCGTGGAAAACGCAATATTAAAAGAATAACGCCTATTCAAGGCACAGAGCTGTTGCATAAGAAATAGAGCGCTAGACATAGAGGACAAACAACTCGTCTCGGCAGTCGCGCAAACCGAACTGACCGTCGAAACTTGGCCGCGATTGCCGCAGGGCGCTCGCCTTGATCAGGTCCTCGCTGGATACTTCGGAGCGAAAGGAAAACGACGCCAGCTTCGGTCGCGGCTTTGAAATGCGGTCGCTGGCCGTCGAGTTGGTTGATAAGAAGGAGTAGACGCGACCTAGAAATCGAGTCAAGTAAATGGAGGAGCACATGTGAACAATATGAAAGATCCAACGGCGACGATACGCTCCATCCAGCCAAATTTCGCTTCCTACACGTCACATGCACATGTGCCCAATTAAACCTCACGCAAAATAACTTTTTAACGAAATATTAATTCCGCAACGCCTATAACTAATATCCAATCTATATCGAGGAATACCTTAAACTTCATTGACAACCATGTTTTCCTTGGTTTAATCGATATTACTGGCATTTTAAGTCGAAAAAATTGCGCGCGTAATTCACTAATACTTCTTTAGTGTTTAATAACGCATTTCAGCTTAAAGCATGGGAGGGATATCATTGACGTAACATGAAAGACATACCGCGCATTTCGTTGTCGTGTTCCTGATTGAGGAGAATGTCTTCGTCGACAATAACGCGTTCGCAGTCGGCCAGCACGTCGTGCGGCTCCCTGCGCGCCCATCGCTCCTTCGACAGTTCCTTCTCTTTGTTCACTACGAGCAGCATTGGATGCAACCGAACGCCGTTCAACAGTGGTTCGAACACGTCTGAGAACATCGTCATCGTCGACTTCTCCGCTCGGACAAATTTGCTTCTGAAATATGTCGCAAATTGGCATGGTACTATTCGAAATAAAGTGACGCGTTACGTAAATATCAAAATACAAGAATTCTCTTTGTACAACTCTTTTTCTTTCAAGCGCTCTTTTTTCACCCCTTTCAAAAACACTCTAACAAATGTGAACACAGTCAGAACAGTCCGTTTACTAAATATAAGGTAGAAAGAACAATGACAGCAATAAAACAGTCATAGAACCAGAAACGCACCTGAGAAAGTGCAACAGATTCCAAGGATAGATGCCGTAGAGTCGAGTAAAGTATTGCTTGATTGCATAGCGGAGGTGAGCCGTGTGGACCTCGGTCTCCGAGTCGGTCTTACTCGAATGCTTCGTCCTTCGCTGCAGCGTCTCTCCCGCTTTATACAGCGTAATGAACATGTTTTCCAATGTTGCCTCGTTCAGTAAAGGGCAGTGGGGCAGCAAACTAGAAAGCAGCAACAGCCCCGCTATCAACAATATCGTGCTCTGCGTCGTCTGAAGCAGCCGCGGTTTGAAAGGGGCAGATGGAGAGTGATTACATACATGGATCTGACGGAGAACATTGTGAAAGAGCATGTGGTGGGATAGTTTCGGCAGCCAACTAGGCTGATTCTGCACAATTTGTCCGAGTAGGATGAACGTGGCCAGCGGCGCTCTTTGCAGCGCGTCTTGCAGTTTGTCCAAGAGCGCCTGCAAAGTCGCTCTAATGAAAGTGAAGATTGCAACATAGTCCTTACCCGATCGCTCGGCTCGCGAATCGTGCATAGTAACTCGAGCGATCTACCAGACTTGTTCATCGAATAATGCTCCAGCAGTGCATCGATGCCATCACCTGTAACGTTTACGTTTATACGCTTCAATTCTTTCGTCGATTGCTCACAGACAGCCAGCAATCTATTCAACTATGCAATGTCATGTCTTTTACAGAGTTAAGGAGGGTAGGGTACTGGCAATCAATGACCGCAAAAAGGCATGAAATATACTCAGAAGGACAGTTGTGAGTACAAAGTTAAAGCTGCCGGCGGTGTGTGTGCGTGTCGTAAGAGTTCGTCGAGAAAGATGCAAAGGCACTGACCGGCGGCCAGCTGCTGGCGCAGGGCTTGCGTCGCTTCTTCCGATACTTTCGCATCGCCGGACTCTAGTAGTCTTATCAAATGCAGAGTGTCTGCCTTTGACTCTGCGATTGGCATTCTTCTCTCTTGCTCTCGTCGAAAGGTATAATTCTTGACTCAAGAAACAAAAGCAAGTTAAATCAGTAGGATAGGCATCAGTGATCAGCGGTTCACCTCGGCGGGTTACGCCTCTCAATTCGCAGCGCTTGTTTTGAGAAGCAGCGAGCGTTTTTTTCGTTGGCTTAAGTAATACGGTATCAGGCAGTAGTCTACAGACCCATTGAACTGCGACTAAACGAGTGTTCATTTACTGCAAATGATAATACAGCGAAGTTCGTTTCTATCGGCAAATGGAGGAATGGCTGATTTTGACCAATTAAAGCGAAATGTCGTTTAACAAGAAGTTTGCATACAGCGGTCAGCGACCGGTACAAAAAGTACAATCTGTTTCGGTGTTGCTAGAAGCAAGGATGCTTGGCTAAGGTGCGTGTTAGCTAGTAAAATCAAGCTATGTGTGCTAAAGCGGTGTTTTTAGCGCATTTATGGTTTCATATTTACTACTGACTTAAACATTTGCAAAAATTAGCGAGATGCGAAGGAGTGTAGGGCAAACATGCAGCTGAAAGGAATCGAAAACATCGCAACAGGCTTATAAGGAGTACAGGGAGTGACCCCCAAAGCCGCTCAGCTCAAATCTTTTAAAGCGATCAAAATGATGTTTAAATTCGTCGATCGTCAGCAACGGTACTCGCTAAAATATTTTTAGTACTGGCCAAACAATAAACCAAACAGCAGTTGCGAAGCGACCAGTTATGACCGCTGTAAACGATATTTACCTTGTAGCAGTGTGGGAGTTCAATTAAACTGGAAGCAGATATTGTTCGGTGGACATTCAGACGCTGTGTTGAAATTAATTTGTTATTGGAACGACGATTCACTGATTTAAATTCATAGTAACTTTCATTCGCAGGGCCCAGTAGAGCACCTTACTCTTTCAAAACACCTCACACCATTTGCTGCTTGATACGAAAATGCTCAACCAACTGCGCCCAGTTCCTTTCGTTGACAAGTCATGCTGAATAATAACCGCAAGCTTATTGGCCCGTGAATAATATTTCCTTTTCAAATGCTCTGATATAGCGGCATGCTTAAGACCGTTCAAGTTTAAGTATGCAAGCTATACTATAGCATTCTTTAAGGCAGCCAACGGAGGTTCCTTTCTTTCCTGCATGCAACTATTTATGTCACTTGCATTGAGCATGAGCAGCTCATTTTCTACTATCAGTTCAGATCTGCCGATTCTTTGAGTGGTATTAACTATAGTCATTGTATGAGAGGATACGCTCATGGACCGATTAGTATTGTCCGCTCTAAACAAACTACACTGTACTCGATTTGTACGTCTGCTCGTTAGTGAGTGCTTCTTCATCACTGTATTTCGGAACGTGAAAAACCGTTCGAATAGGAGAGAACCTCTAATAAAATTGAACTGAATATTGATGGATATGGATGCATCCGGAGCAATTTGAAGTCACCATTAGGAAAGCCATTTGGAAGCTGAGTAATAGATATCTTATGTGCGCAGTTATTGTCGCCATCTGCCGTTCCTTTTTTCGAGTATTATCGTTTAACTCTTTGCGCACATTAAAGTCAGGCGGACAAGGGGCCGAAAAATCCCCTGATGTCGCTAATTCTTGCTAAAAAACGTAATTGCTTTAGAAAACTGTAAAATAATAACTATTTTTTTAATGCAGCTACGATTGTGCAACTTTTAACAAAGCCAGCTGAATTTGTTGACACTTGCAAACACTTTGAAAAGTAAACTAAACGAATAGCGTTGGCTGTTAGCTTTTTTCGAATTGCAGAGATTGATAGTCGGCGGCGAAAAGGCGCAGCGCGATTAATTCGCCGGATAGGCGTTCCTGTTTGCGGTCGGCGAACGGCGATCGGAGAAATTTGAGAGCGCTAGTTTGGTGGCTCCAAAACAAATAGTGGCGATATGAGCAAATATACGCACCGGTTTGCGCGACGCAGCATTGACTCACCGCGACAGCACATCATATCCTAGCCGCTGCGTTAGCGACGCCAGTGTTCGATCGCTGCTGGCCACCAGCAGCCCGTTCCCAGCTATGGCCAAAGCTGGATGCAGCACCTGCCTCAGAGTCACACTCTTTTGCCTCAATCTTTTCTTCTGCGTATGATTTTGTGACTGTTTCCTTCTACTGTTAATTTCATCATAACTCCGCCCTTTTCAGCTTGTTGGTTTGGCGTTAATTGCCGTATCTTTATGGGGATATTACGACGATAACTTCGAGAAAGAGCTCAAAGCGGAACTCAACAAAGACAATGTTCAGTACGCTAAACAAGGGGTACGTTTCCGTGCCGATTGATAGGTGTGAAATGACAGATTTTATGAAAAGACACGCTTCAGTTTACTGGCGTCGCATGGTTCCTAGTCGGCGTTGGAGTATTTGTTTTTATCATCGGACTGTTGGGCTGTGTTGGAGCGCTCACTGCGAATCGCTGTATTCTCGGCTTCTACGTCGTTCCCGTCTTCATCCTCTTCTTGATCGGACTGGGTGTCGGCATTTTCGTTCTCGTCTGCAGAGATCGAGTATGTCCCTACGATCTAATGTGCTTTGTTAACAAAACTTTATTGTTTTAGATTAAAAAAGAATTCCAAATAGCTGTTCAGAAGGCGTACGACGCTGACAGAGGCGGTATGGCAGCAGTAGAGAAGAGAGTACGTTGTGCTAGAGCTGAATTTTGTTTACCTACAATGTGACGATTTTTTCAGTTCTGTTGCGGATACGGAAATACGAACGCTACGTTGGTGAGAGAGCCGCCGCCGGAAAGCTGTAACGGAAAATCAGTTACGGTTAGTGTTGACAGAGTTGCTATGAGGCGGTTGTTGTGGATGAGAGGATGAGAGGATGACCGATTTAGACACCGTGCGGGGACGCTCTATGGGATCAACTCGACCGTCTCCTAATGATCAGCGGGATCGTTTTAATCGTGGCACTCGTCCTCATGGCAGTCGCGATATTTTTCTCGTGCGTCTTATGCTTCACAGTAAGACACGATTACGTGTGACGAATTTTTGTTCAAATACTCAATCAATCACCTATGTCCTGTTTATCGTTCGTAACGCGTTGCCGTCGCACTGTCGATTTTATATTCATAATGAGGTCGATTAATTATTAATGTCCATTTTCAGCGATTTATTAGCCAAACTGTTTATTATGTACAGGACGATGTAATCATTTCTACTTACTCGCCAGATGCGTGTAGTAAAACTCTATGGAAATATTTTTACATAAATTCACGAACCCCCTATAGACGAACAGTGTCGAGGCGCCCAGCTTCGATACGCTTCGTCTAAACGCGAAGAAAGAACATGCGGATGTATGAGACAAATGGACAGCGTGTGTGAGCGTTGAAATAATTCTAGCTTGTACGATTTGGCTCGATGTTCAAAAAGTGTCACGGTATCTGCTGTTAGCGCCAGATTTTGGCGGGGCGTGCAGCTGTGGTAGCAGTCGATGCCGGTCGTCGTCGGCGTCGTCGTCGGCGGGGTCGTCGGCAGTCGTCGCCGGCGCCGTGCGAATGACAAACTTGCGCTTGGCGCTACTGTCAGTGTCGCTGCTGCCACTATCTTGATTCACGCGTCTCGTTGGCGATGAGGAAATTCGGAAACGGGGCTTTCTTTTCACCTGCAGTTTTGCAATTTTACGACGTCCAACCGCGATGATCGTTCTCTATAATAACTTGCCCATTTTAAACGCTCATCAGGCTCTTCCGATTCTATAGAAGTCTGCTGAATGGGCAAGGAGGGCGCCGGCCATGCCATGAATCGATCCGTCATTGACGTAGAAGGAAAGCTGAAATGAGAGTAGGCGTTGTTTTATGAAATGACGTCAGCTATCCCACCGATTCGTTGGTCGGTAAAAGGCTTCTTTTGGTGTTTCGCGTTTGGTGAGTGGACGACAGTCGTCAGTGGAAACATAATCAGTGCCCGATTCGTCGATTTCTGTCGTCTCCGTCTCGGATTGAGCGACATCAGCGGCGGGATTAAGAGCAATCGGCTGCGTTACGTCACGGCTGCCAAAGGAACAACAGGCTGATATTTACTCTAGCGAACCTGAGAGCGAACACGACACACCTCGATGACACGAAGGCACCGAAGTCATTTTCGGGCGACTGTTTTGTCTGTGTGTCGGGTGCGCGTATAGGGCCGGCAGGGGAACTGACATACGACTGTCCATCGCCAAACGACCGTGTCAACGAAGTTGAACGACCAATAAGTTGCTCCAAATCTTGCGGCGTAAACGATGGCGTCATCGACGAAATGCTCTGCTCACGCGGCGTCGGCGTCGTGTAGTCCAACCCCGCTACTCGACGCGCTTCGCTTGTCTCACTCATTCGACTGCCGCCGTCGGTGTAGACGAGACTCCTTTCCGACTCCTTTGAGTGGCTGCTGAAAGAAGAATTGCTCAGATACTACCCTACGTTTTCTGTCCCTCCCATCGAAACGACGCGAGCGGCGACAAAATGGTCAAACTGTAGGACCCGCTCTCAACAAAATTACGATATATTCGTGCGTATCATGCAAATTATTGATTTTTCGCCGCACATTGAAGAATTTTCTTATCCCCCTCGTATTGGTGTGGATGAGAGTATGATTGTCATTAAACCAGCAAAAAACGTGCCTGTCCCACGAGTCGCGCTTTGGCGGCATTTCGAAATTCTGGCTCCTGCTGTTGGCACATCGAAAATCGACAGTGTCAACAGGGGAGTGGGGCGAAGTGAACTTGGGCGTGGACCCGCTGCGGTTGAGTGTCTCGTCAAATGAGAGCGTTCCGCTGTGATTCATCGAGTTTTCCCTCTGACTGCTGTGTTTGGCGCTGATTTTGTCGTCTTCGAGCTCCGAAATGTTGTCGTCTTCGTGCAAACTTCTGAAGAGAAACGTGAGAATAGCTCTGCGCTTAATAGAGTCGCTGAAGGGAAAAAAGAGCGAGGGTATATTGTTGTGGTGTAGCGTATATTTAGTCGTACAATGGTCGCTGACTAACAGTATGTACAGACGTACCCCAGTGACGGAATGAAATGTTTGCTCGAAGTCATACTGCGCACGTTGGGCGGAGCCAGTAGCGTCGGCGAATTTGACGTCACCGGTGACCGCGTCGACCGATCCATCTCGATATTCAAAGGCGGCTGCGTTTCGCCCTCAAACAATTCGGTTTACAAATGGATAAGTCAACAACTCCCACCCGCACCTGGATCTCAATACTATGCGCTTCGACGTGTTCCACCAACACGTGTTCTATGACGCCATCGGCGGGATCTGTGGGATGGACGGGTCGTTTGCGACCGCCCGCCAATTGAAAGATTTTCCTCTTCTCCTCCGTTCGTTCCTGGGGGCATATTTGGGGTAGAACAATGATAAAGAGCAAACACAAAGAATTACATGCGTCAGCTGCGTCTGTAGATCGGAGTTGGCTTCGCGTAAGCCCCTGACAAGCGCGACAAGGAAGTAGATCACCAGTCTGGAACAATTATATTTCAATCGTCTAATAGATTAAGGCACATGAATTACAAGTGACTTACAAGAGCAACAACAGCACAGGAATTACAATACCAGGCGATGTGACGTAACGAAGAATGTCCAAAAGGCTTCTGCGAAGAAATTATGTCAGTCAACATATGAAATTATGCACATTCGTACGGTACCTGCTGAGATAGGTTTGAAGAACGTCTGTTACGGCGTTATAGAATCTCCGCTTGTTGCTGCAAATAGCACGCAATGTAAAATGTGCCCATCTATTACCATTGCTCTTACCCGAATGGTCCGCAGCTATTCGACGGCTTCTCGGACGCAATTACATATCCGACTGGTAGTGTGCACAAAAATAACATCAAGAGAAGCAGCATTAAGTAGAAGTTGCTCGACCTGAACTCGTCAACATATTACTTCACTTTCATTGCATCGTCTTAATCGCACCTTGACGCTCTGAATATTTGCTGCGCCGGTACATTGCAGGTCATGACTGCCCATCCTCTAATGTACATCAGGATTATGAGTTTGATGTTATTGATAGCTGGGAGCAGCGGGACAAAGAAAAGACCCAGCCAGATCATTCCTTGATTGTTCACCAAATGCAGCACATTTTCCGCCACTTTGAACTCGCCATATTCAGGCTGCAACAGGTGTCACTCTTACTGTATAATTGCTGCTCTGTTGCAAAGAGTTGAATACTCACGAATACGGTTTCAAGATTCCAGCACCACCACTCGTTGCAATATCGTACCCAGAGTCCGCGAAAGAAATCAATAATGAAAACCGATGCGATAGTCATTAGGAGATCCATAGTGACCAGCTTGGTTATTTCCTGCAGTTAGAATAAACGTTACGTCTTTTGCAAATAAGTGTAGGCAAACGCGAGAAGCAGATATTCGAAGCGCAATCCATTCTTCTTTTTCTTCATTAACGATTGAGCTGAAGCCGCAGAAGAAAAAAGTACCTGGCCGATCATTGTCTCCCAGCAGAGATCGTCGAATGAGTCGCTAGTGATTCTCTGAGCGACTGCTGGTTTTTGAGTAAAATTGTGCAGAAAACCGCTGTAATGCGAAGAGTTGATTCCGCGAGTGGTGGCCGGCTGGCTCCAGTCCGAGCCCGGCCCCATCGGCCTCGCTTCGAAAACACTGGTGTTCGAATCGCTCAACGGCGACACATTGTTACCGACGGTCACTTTGATGCCATTGACGCTCACAGGACCGTAGTTCGGAAGCACCTGCAAATATTAAGCAGTCGCCATATTTCGCATACTTTAGCTAAATATATACTTGACGCAATTCTAAAGTATATCTCCCTAGATCGACATCTACTAAATTGCTCTCTATGAAACTAGTCCATTTATGCGCCCCTTTATTTTTTTAACTTTAACACCTTACCGTAGTCCAAGGCGTCGGCGCTGTTGTATACCCATAATAGGCGGCTTTCTCTGTGTTGCCCAAATCGATGGCTTGTCGAGTCGTTCGACTTAGAATCGACCACAACAAGGAGTCGTTGTTGGGCATCGAAGCCGACAGCAGCGATTCGGCAAGTAGACTGTCGTTGCTGACGTCAAATGGGGATCGTTTGAATCGGTGATCGCCGAACTGATCTCGGGCCGCCATCGTATCTTTGAGCGACTCCTTCATGAGGAACAGGGAGAGAATCAGAGTGTAGTAGTTGACTATGTACAGACTAAGTACGCTGCAAAGAAACACTTCTGAAATGAAAAGACAATAAGCACAGCGACTAACCGGGCCAGCTGAATTCGCAAGGCCGTTCGCGGATGATACCGCTCCATTCTGCCAACCAACTCGAAGATGTTGGGAAAGACGAGCGTAATAAAAGAAACCGTGATGGAAACAGCATTCTGCTTGAGGAATGTGTCTTTGTCCGTTATTTGGCCTACCGCTTGGATGGCCCACACCGACAGTCCTAACATCGTCAAAAAGATGGTGTTGGTTGCTATTCTCGCGGCTAGACGGATCCACCTGGTAATANACATCACTTTGCGCGCATACGTCGAGTTGTAACGCGCCGCGCTCGCACCGGCGTCGGATAACATCTGAAAATAAGCGTCGATGAAGGGAAAAAATGACACTGCCCCTGTTGCTGACTACCTCTGGAATGGTAACAAACATGATTATGATAAGCGTCATCGTCACATTCACACCGAGCACCCATCGAAGAAATGTGAAATAAGACGAGACGACGGAACCGAAATGACCTGCAGCAAATATCAAATTCACTTTTTTTGGTAAGTGGCGAAGATTTGGCAACAAACTTTCTATTCTCTTGATTTTTGCCTCCCAGGGGATCAAGTAAATCTGGACATTCTTCATCCATCGAAGAAAATGATGCCATCTCTTTGTGATCTCTTCTTTGTACAAGTGTGTTTTCGATACTTTCGATTCGTGACGCTGCAAATAGCGCTGAGCCAGCCTGAAAAATTGACGTCAGGGGAGGGTGGAAGAGCAATTTGTCGAACTTGAGCGTCCGCCGCTTCCTTCTCATGCTCCATGGCTGCCCCCTCAGTTTGCCGATGACCTCCTTTTTCTGTCGTATCTGTTCCAGTAGCTTCTCGCGTGACATCGGCTTCGAGTCTTCATCCTCGCTCTCAGTTTGAAGAAAAGCCTCGGTCTCCCTGCAAGTTGGCCTAAATTACACTTCCGCATCATAGTCCACGCACCGAAGTAAATTAGCTTCGTTGGGAAAGACATTAAGAATTCCGACGTGAACATCGACGATATCGTAAAGCTGCAAGGCGCAGTACTTCTCGTAGGCGGGCGCGCGCGGATGAGCCATGTTTGTTTCATGCGCTCGTTTGGACGCGAACAAATGGCTAATGGCGGCGCCCGCGACCGAAACCACTTACTCGACTTCTTTGACATCCCTGGCGGGCTCGATCAGATTTTGGCCCGGCAAGCGGACGGGACTGGCGCGGGCGCTCGAGGGCTTGCGGAAGAGAGAGAGCAGGTCGACGAGGACGGAGCTTCGTCGACTGAGGCGAACCTGCGAACCATCGCTGGAGGTGGACCGCTGGCTCTTCCCGGACGACTGCATCTCGTCCCAGTCGCCGCTGCAGGCCCCGAAAACAACTGAGCGCCGAACAACGCCCCACATCCTCGGCGACGGTGATGGACCGATCAGCGCCGAATAATGAATGACACCAGCGAGCAGAGCGTCAAAAAGCGCGCGCAGGTGGCCCAAGTCGGAACCAAAGCCTCAATAGATTAGTGACGCCCCTTTGAACCCCGTGCCTTCGCCTCCCCGTTCGCGGCCGTCCGTCATCTGTCGCGTCAGCAGCACCTCTTCGGCTGTAAAGCGGCACCCAATTCCAGGCTGCCTTGGCCTCTCTTCTTCCGCTCTGCGCGCACATTAACATCATTCCGCGGTTTCTTCGCAAAAACGTTCCCATTAGCCCGCACCAAGCATGTTCACAAATTATTAAGCATAAGAGTATTCTTCCCTTCGGCAGTTCCGTTGCATTGATATTTCATTCTCGCGTGTCCCTCTCATTGCAACGTTGCAGATCACTCTGTGCCAGCTCGGTGAAACTTGCCTTCAAACGCCTTCTTACAACATCAGCGCGCAGCTATCGTTGTTACTCAGTGACGCTGCTTTTTCATTTAAAAAAGTCTTTGACTAGTGTTAATTACAGTCGAAGCAGGGAAGGAATTCTTTACACCGCGCTTGCACTTTATTCGGTATGTTAAACATGATATTGACTTCTTCGCTCCGTTTTTTAATTAAAAAACAAAAAGCATATGATATTAATAAACCTTTAATCATGGAGGTATTGATATTATATGACTCAACAAGGTAGCATTGTGCATTGAATGCCCAATAAACGTTATACTTTGATAGTGCAACTACGACCTTTGGGAAGATGAACAAACGAGGCTTTTCAGTCACAAATAGGTACTTATTGGTCCATTGCGCTTTTTTGCCGATGCTGCTAGAAGAAGTAGAGTTTATTGCAACTATGATCGAAAAGCTTGTTATGAAGAGTTGGTTGGATACATGGACGTGAAAAGATGAATGGCTAACAAAAAGATCCGGAATAAGCTTATTTGACGCATGGAACGTTTCATACGTCAGTTTCTGCTTCAGCGATGCGCGCTCGTTGCCAAGTAAACCTGTACATCTCTTCAGCCCGACTTTTATTCGTTTCAAAGGTTCGCTGCTGAGCTGTTCGCCTTTTGCAACGAAATGGAAACTTTTCTCGAGCAGTATAACGAAGTTGTCAGCATTCTGGTCATGTTTGTGTGCATGATGTTCTTTCTCCTGGTGACATATTTTTGCGCGTTCGCCGAATACGACGAAAACTGTTGTCTTGGAAGACATACATATTTGAACAGAAACCGATCGATTCAACTGCTCCGATATACCGACGGCTGCGGCAGTCCCCGTTTACTGATCCCACTGAACACTAAAGGCAGCAGAAGCCCCCCGACACCTTCGAGCGGCTGTGTAGTTTAATAAAGCTACATATGACGAGCGAATGGGCATTCTCTACGCATTGATGCGCTCGGAATGTGTTCAAAGTTTTCTTGCTGTCAATTGTGTGAAATGATTGATCGTGTGACATTTTCACAAATGCAAAGCAACATTTCATGTTCAACGTAAATTTTTATAAACATTCACCTCATCAACTTAACTTTGACGAGAGATTATCACAAGTTAGAGCATGCCATTAAGCTCAGATGGCTACCGGCGATAATGTGGTCCGATTGGCTGTTGTCATGAATCTGCAGCTAATGAAGCCGTTGAGTCTTCCTTCGATCGTGCCTGACTGTCAATACCGTAGTATTGTGAATATAAAGTGCCCACTCGCCGCTCAGGCAAAAAAATCCTCACAATTGTTTTCAAACAAAAGTATATCCAGCAGTAGTTTTTCAGGTAACCTTCTCGTGACTTTGACGGCATGCGAGATTTTGTCGATTGGATAATTGAATAGAGGGAAAATATAGTTTTTTAAATGATTTATTTTCAGTTCGAGCCGGTAGAGAGAAGTAGCGGCAGAACAGAACGAAAATGAGTGAAAACCTTTTGTACGCAGGTAAGTGTATAACTCAAAGACTTCAGTTTCGCTGAGGATGACTGTCGATTGCAGTTCGAGGTTCGACGGGATTCAGCCTGAAACGCGGAATCAAGGAAAGTACGACAGTATTCGCCAATCAAGAGTAGGAATTGATGCCTTGGCGAAATTAATGCTTAGCTCTTTGCTTTTCAGGACAGGAAAGGAGGGCGCATGCCGGGTGTTTGTGTTCAGCAATAGTGGCGATTACTTCTGTTATTGTGACACGCGAAAGTACGTCGCTGATGAATGATTCGTTGCGCTGTAATGAAATGAGCAATGCTTCAATTAAGAACGACCGTGCTTGCGGCAGTAACCGGAAAAGTGCTGTTCTCTCTGGATCTTCCTCGCACGACGCAGATCTACTTCTCTCCCAAAGACAAAGTGCTCTGCACATTCGAGCCTTATGCTGGTTAGTCAATGCCTTCAATTATTCGACTTTCAGACAATGTTGTACTTTGATACGACAATTTAACCGAATATCGCCGAAGTGTGCTTGTTTGATGGTGGCGGGTTTTGAAGAGTCGTTCGAATTTCTCTATTTAAGCTGCCGACTATCATCAAGATAGAATGCAATCTTTACTGTTTTCTCAAAAAAGTATTGACAAGAAGTATGCTTAGAGAAAATAATTTCAGTCTGATTCTAAAATCGTTGCGAGACCCTTGGGGGAGAGTAATAGTAGAGAATGTCGTTGACTACTTTAAGATATAACTTAGGACAGCTATTTTGTGTCATGTTCCGACAGCCGGGTTCAAATTGTATCCGTACAATATAAAATAAAACAACTTTGTCACGGGGCGCCCGAGAGAAAACAGCTAATTTTGGCTAAACATTTCATAAAAGTTGATTACGGTGTGAATGTATTCGCATTGGGACCCATCAGCGGTTTGAACATCTCAACATGTTGCAGTGTACGGTGCGAAGAAAGAGGGGGAGAACCAGCAGCCTTCTCCCAACGTTCGGTTGTGGTCGTTGCCCGATGGACAATTGCTGACGACGCTCACAATGCAGAAGCAGCAAGCGTGGCAGCCGCAGTGGACCGACGACGAATCAATCTGCGGTCGACTCGTCGGCTCCGAACTTCTCTTTCACAAAGGCTCTGTTTATGGTGGGTGGCCTTTTGTACTTCACATTATGTACCAGGATTGTTTTTTGTATTGTAAATCGTGGAAGAAATGAAAGGTGTAATGGAAGAATAATGCCCGCCTTTTAGTATACTCATTCCACAAATCCTCTCTTCTCGCCTTAGGCCTGAGTACTGCCGTAAACCTTCATACTTCTAAAATACTACGTGTTATTCAGATTATCAAGCATGATACTGGCTTATTAGTACTATATATTCTAATTAAACGATGAGCAAAAAATTGTAAAAATCCATGATCATAAACGTGTAGGTGTCGAAGATAGTACAACGCGTAACATGCAGAATAGCAAGTAATATTTTGAAAGTATAAGCGTAATTTGAATGAAAGGCAAGGAGAGAGAGAGAGAGAGAGAGAGAGAGAGAGTATATCCGCGGTCCGCAGACAGAAGAGTCTGCAGTATTCTTCTGTTGGGGATGGACGAAAGCTACTAATGTGAATGATGTTATGAAATTGATGACTTTAGACAAGTACGAATGGAAACTAGTCATTCAGAAGATGACCGATTACGCCGTGTCCAAGGGACCGGCGCCTCATCACGTCGCCTGCTATATACCGCCTTTGAAGGTACGCTTGGCAAATTGCCAGTTTCTCCCCCTTTTACGTCCTACTGCAACTGTTCCCTGCTTCAGGGACAACCCGCTGTCGTTCAACTTCGGCAGATCAATGCCAACTTTACTCAGGTCTCTAATAAGACCTTTTTCAAGTGCGACAACGCCTCTTTCCTCTGGAATTGCAAAGGTCTGTCAGACTTTATGCTACTTTGTTTATCATATGATACCTAATTATAGTCAAAATTTGTCGATCAGTAACAAGTAATCTTAGATTAAATAAGGCAAACTACTGTGAAAGTCGATAGTGCATCTTTCTATCAATTTACGCACGTAAAAGCAAAGAAATTATCATTTCCGGTGAAATACGGTATTGAACCACCGAAACACGAGCTCATCTTTGCCAACTACGGTGTATGGCGAGATTACTTGTGACTAATCGAAAAATTTTGTTCATGTAATTTCTTTCTCTTCGTTGTCTGTGTCGAACTGGTGGCGACGAACATGATCAATTTTAGATTTTGTAACGTGAGATTGAAAGACAATGTATTGATGGTCATCGTGTGAGAGCTTGATGCACTTGTGTGGGATATGCTATTTATATTGAAAGCGATTCTGATTTCAGGAACTGCGTTGATTGTGATAGCGATGACTGACGTGGACACGACAAATCAGTCGTATTACGGCGAGCAGAACATATATCTCGTGCTGCCCAACGGTGAAAGTTGCCCGGTTCCCCTTGGTAAGAAGGCTCGGTTTGCATAAACTGTCGGGTAAAGTAAGTGGCAGATACAGTAACTCAACACTTACAATACCGATTTATATGTTGTATTCCATTCCACTTTGAACTGTACATTTTTCTTATGAAACTGGATACTTTTTTACACTACTTATAAAGAAAAGTGTACAGCTTCAAATGAAAATGGTATATATTACGGTAGCCGTTGGTTGCTTTACCGAACACTTTGTGCAAACCGGTTATGATTGCTGCTTTGTTTACTCATAATGCAAATGAATGTGTTCAGCCAAGAATGGCCCGGTATACAGTGTGAAATGGAACCCTAATGGTCGGGAATTCGCAGCAGTCTACGGATTCATGCCGGCCAAGGTATATCCTACATTTCCTCCCATTAATATTGGGGGAGTGCTAAAGCTGGCGATTTTTAGGTCACCTTATACAACTTGAGGGGCGACGCGACGTTCGACATGGGCGTCGGCCCGCGAAACGACATCCACTACAACCGATTCGGCACTGTCCTCCTCGTCTGCGGCTTCGGCAACCTCGCCGCTGGCAATATGGAGTTCTGGTCTGTCGAACATCATAAGGAGATTGTCAAGGTTGGTCTATTTCACTGTATTCTATTAACCTTTTAATCAATTTAACCAAATTTTTATCGATTTCTTTATCACCCCCTCCCCTCTCACTAATCAAATGTGTGTCGATGTTAAGAGTTGTATAGTTTAGGACAAATCACGGTTTCGATTTCATAATGTACACAGAAGAGGCGCTTTTCGACTATGTAGTAATCTTCATAAATCTCATCTTTTGCATGCAATTTAAAAACTTTGAACTTGCTTTGAATTATTAAAACTGAATACATGGAAGCTTTTTAATCGTAAATAAACCTTAATTGGAATTAAAATCTTATGATACACAGCGTGTTTCGGCGTCTTTATACGCGCGCTTATGCACATGGGCGTGTGTTGGCCTATCGCTAACCGAATACCGTTTGTTCATGCCTGATTTGTGTTTAATTAGATCGAAGTGCCGAACACGACGCTGTTTGAATGGGCGCCCGACGGTCAGCATTTTCTCACTGCGACGACGACGCCCCGTCTGCGCATCGATAATTCGTATGTGTATTTTTCAAACTTCTTTACGTTTCTTCACGTTTCACGTCGTCGTCCCTGTTTTCAAGTTTCTTCACGTTTCACGTCGTCGTCCCTGTTTTCACGTTTCTTCACGTTTCTTTACGTTTTCCACGCTCTTGCTCATAGAATCCTTCTTTAGGTATCGCCTTTGGCATTTCACTGGCCGTCTTCTCACTGAAGTCCTCTGCCCTCAGAACGAGGAATTGTGGCAGGTGAGAGAATTGATAGTTGTGGCTAGCGCGCGGACGCGGAAATATGCGATGGGAAATAGTACGCGACGATTGAAAGGCGTTGCCTAACAACGAAATTCCCGTGCTCGTCAGTAGCGAGTATAGTCAAAATTTGTCAATCAGTAACAGGAAATCTTAGAATGAATAAAGCAAACTGCTTCAAGAGTCGATAGTGCTTCTTTCTACGCACTTATATTTGCGCACTTATAAATCTAGAAACGACTCATTATTGGTTAAAAACGGTGTTCAAATACCGAAAAGCGAGCTCATCTTTGCCAAATATGGTGCCTCGTTCTATTTCACGTTACTGATCGGCAAATTTTGACTACACTCGTTGCTGGCGCGCACGGAAAGTTTGTTGCTAAGCAACGCCTTTCAATCGCCGCGTACTATTTCCCATCGCGTATTTTCGCGCCAGCGCTAGGTAGTAGCAGGGAAAGTGACAATGAGGGGGCTTGCAGGTGCTGTGGCGGCCATTGCCGGACGGCGTGTACAATCCGTTTCCCGTGGTTCCGTTGACCGCCGAGCAGAAGGCGATGGCGGGCCTCCTCTTCAAGACCAAGAACCCTTCTCATCCGGCCAACAATCTCCCGGCTGGTGCCATCACCAAGGCCGGCGCCTACGTCCCGCCTCATCTGCGCAACAAAACCGGCGGTCAGCTCTTTTAAAATTGACCACTATTGACCACACAACTGACCTCTGTCGACCATAACTGACCACTATTTTTTCGACTGCCCTGCTGAATTATGACCTCTTTTAGCGCCCGGCAGCAAGGCCGCCCCGTCCGCAGGTGGACAGCAGAAGATCAGCATTCTTTCGGAAAGCGAGAAGAAGCTTCGTACGCTCCAGAAGGTTCGTTTTCATTAAATAACTACTCCCCCCGCCCGATATTCAACGCTCATCTTAACCGATCATTGCAGAAAATCAGTGATATTAACGCACTGAAGAAGCGAATAGAAAGCGGAGAGACTTTGGAGGCGAATCAGTTGCAAAAAATTGAAAAGGAAGCTGAACTGCTGGCAGAAATCGAGAAGCTGCGGGTGTGATCCGTCCAGTCCTAGCGCGAGAAATTATATCTCCTACTCACCGTTGTTGATGTTTGTTACGTTTTTTGAAATGGAAATAAATAGTTGCGAACGCAGTCTCATTTTTCTTCGCGAGTAGCCGAGACGTTTTCACCTCACAGTCGAGCAGAAGGTGGTACTTTGTCAAAATGCGAATGCAGCACAAATTTGGCAGGAATAAGCACAAATTTTCGTGACTATTCGGCGTTCTCCATTCCCATTGGCATAGATCCAAAATAAGCATGAGAGGCGAGGCATTGTTGTGTTTCCGAATTATGCAATAATGGCGGAAATTTTCGTGAATCGCACAGTTCGTATTTTCGGTTGTGTCATTTACGCTGCAATCGCATGCCCTGTTCAGCCCGAGCGGTGTGCGACAGTCTTGGATGATTGGCTGCAGTTGAGCGCGACCGAGAAGGTTCGTCCGGTAGTTCTCGCGCCGCTCTCTCTGCGCTATTTGACGCCTTGCGCGCGCAACGAGACAACAAACTGGCGGTCGCTTTGGAAATTGAACAACATTTGTAAGTACCATTTATTCATTACCCGCTTGTTTATTGTAGCTATTACAGACTTTTACAAGTGAGCGACGATCTTATCCACAACTTGCGACAAAGACTTTTTAGCCGGTAACATTTTAAAGAGTGAAACACTGTTTCGGCAAAATAACGCTTAAATCGTTCAGCAAGCGGCTCATTAAGACGATAGGCAATTATCGACCAGCGTGGTTCACTGTGCGAGGACTGGTCCGGGCAACAGTCTGTTTCTGTTTCGGTTTTTCGCTGCGCTTGACTGAACTGATTGCTTGTTGCCTGTTGTTACCCTAGCTGATTCGCCTAACAGATTCTTTTGCGCGCTGGCTTGAGATAAAACTTAGGTATGGTTCGATACAGTCAGAAGGCATTTTTTGACTTGATCAAAAATGCCATCAAGGATGGTTGCGAGTTCTCTCCCGATGAGGCGCTGATGAGTCAGGGGTTCGACTCGGTTGGCCTGGTTGAATTGCGCAAGGCGATTCAGGCGAAATTTCACGTTGTCATACCAGCCACCTTGTTCTTTAAATATCCTTCACCGCTGGCCATTTCCAAGTATTTGGAGAAACTGACCGAGGAGCAGAGCGCCAATAAAAGCGATAGCTCTTCTGATAGTGATAATGACGACGTCGACGATGGTATACAAGTGGTCTTTTCTTCGGAAGTGGAAGCAACAGAGAAAGAGAGAACACCGAATTCGATTAGCTCTATCTCGACCGAGTCGTTGTCATCTGCGAGCGGTGAAGTGTTCGCGATCGTTTCGTCGTTCGTACCGATCTTCCATCGAGACACGTCACTAGCGGCACTCGGTCTAACGGAGTCGAGCTGGCACGCTCTTCGACGCACAGTCTCCGATCGGTGGCGCGTCGATTTGGCGGTCGACCTTTTTTCTGCCGAACTGACGGCGGAGCGAGTGGTGCAAGCGATCGAGCAGGTCGTCGTGGCGCGCCCGAATAGGCAATCGTCGAGCTCGTTCGACGACTGGAAAAGCGTCAGTTCGGGTTTAGGACACACAATCGAGTCTGATGGTCGCAACGAGCCAATCGCCATTATCGGAGCCTCGTGTCGGTTCGCGGGTCAGAACGGCTCGAATATCTTAGCATTCAATGAACTGCTGAGCACTGGCAAGTGTGGAATAAGCGAAGTGCCTTGGTCGGATCGACCCGATTTGATCAAACTGAAAAACGAACATCCCGACGCCCGAGGCGCGTTTCTGTCCGACACGGACAAATTCGATGCAGGATTCTTCCAGATTATGCCTCGAGAGGCAAAATACATTGATCCTCAGCAGCGACTTTTGTTAGAAACTACCTGGTGCGCTGTGGAACAATCAGGCATGACTCTGAGCGACTTCAGTCAAGCTAAGACGGGCATATTTGTCGGTCTGTGGAATGTGGACTACGCCAGCTTGCAAACCGATAGTTACGGTACTCAAACTGACAAGTTCTACGCCAGTGGTACGTCATCGTCAATAGCCAGCGGTCGACTATCGTACTTCTTCGACGCGCAAGGACCTAGCTTGACAGTGGCGACGGCATGTTCAGCCAGTTTGGTGGCGTTGCATTTGGCAAAAGAAAGTCTACTGAATAACGAATGCGAAGCGGCTGTAGTGTGCGGCAGCAATTTGATCATCACGCCGCACATGTTCGCGAGCGTCATCAGGGCGCAGATGCTGTCGCCGGATGGTGTATGTCGTGCGTTCGACTCGGACGCGAACGGTTACGTACGAGGCGAAGGTATCGTCGCAGTAGTGCTGAAGAGGATGTCGGCGGCGGTGCAGGCCGGCGATCGCATCCTGGGTACCGTGCTGGGCACGGCGATTAATAACGACGGCAAGAGCAACGGGCTAACGGCGCCGAATATGCTCGCTCAAGAGAATGTCTACCGCGACGCGCTCACTGATGCAAAGGTCGACCCCATCAGCGTCGGTTACTTGGAAGCGCACGGCACCGGCACGCCCCTCGGCGATCCGATTGAATTGCAAAGTGTCGACACCATCTACGGCCACAGTCGTTCGGCCGACAATCCTCTTTGCATCGGTTCGGTGAAGACCAATATTGGTCACTCGGAGTCGTGCTCTGGACTGGCTGGCTTGCTCAAGGCGCTGTTCGTGTTGAACAGAAACTCGCTGCCAGCCCATCTTCACTTCGCCACTTTTAATCAACGGGGAGCAATCGACTGCGGCAAGTATCTCATTCCCGTAGTTGCTTGTCCGTTGCCGAATGCCACTGTCGCGGCGGTCAGTTCTTTCGGCTTTAGCGGGACGAATGCTCATGCGATTGTCGGAAAAGCATCTATGCCTTCTATTGGCGACAACTTCCATGCCGCAATTCGACTGAAAATTTTGGCATTATCTGCCAAGAGTAATGTCGCTCTTGAGAACAAGCGACAGCGCTACGTGAAATTGCTCGAGGAATCAGCCGACGAGCTTACGAATATAGTTGACACCGCAAACGCGCGTCGCAATCACTTCGCCATCCGTCTGGCGGTGATTGGCTCGAGTGCGGCGGAGTTGAGCGCAAATCTACGCTCTTGTCGCTTCGCTTCATCGGCTGACTGTTATAAGATTGATTCATCGCAAATCGCCTTCTTATTTTCCGGCCAAGGAACGGAAAGAGCAAACATGGGCCGTGAGCTTTATGAGGGTCATCCCCTATTCCGCAGCTTGCTAGACGAATGCGTAGCGATCGGAGAGTTAGGGATCGATGGAGGCAGCAACTTATTCGATCTTCTATACCCGAAAGCTGAGCCAGCGTTGGACACATTCGCAAGTGTCTGTCGGAAGGCGGACATCAGTCTTCACCAGACGCAATACTCGCAACCGGCTATGTTCTGCTTCGGATATGCACTCGCCAAATTTTGGATCGCCTTGGGCGTTCAACCGACATTTTTAGTCGGTCACAGCGTGGGCGAATATGCGGCGGCAGCGGTGGCTGGGATGATGTCTTTGAAGGACGCAATGAAGTTGATCTCGGCGAGGGGAGCGCTGATGCAACGGCTGGCGGCCGGCGGGCAAATGCTCGCGCTTGCGTCTGATGCAATACGTGTCGGTCGGTTGGTGGACATTGTGAAGACGGCGCGTTCAGAGAGTACGGTATTGTGCGTCGCAGCAAGAAACAGTCCTGCGCAAACGGTCGTTTCCGGCGACTCTGACGCCATCAGCGAATTAAGGCTGCTCGCTGAAGAGCTGGGCTTCGCAACAAAGCTGGTCAACGAGCTCTATGCCTTTCATAGCGACCGCATGAAGCCGATTCAAGATGAATTTATTGAGGTCGCTAAGTCGCTAACATATCGGAAATCGGGCACACCAATAGTGTCCAATGTTACGGGTGAGCTGATGTATGCGGTAAGCGCGGAATATTGGTTGGAGCATGCGATGCGAGCCGTGGACTTTAGCAAAGGGGCAGAGACGCTGCTGAAAGAGGGCGCGACGACGTTCGTCGAAATCGGCCCGCACCCCATGCTGCTAACCTTGACCAAGACGACGCACAGCGCGTTCACTACGGATCTTGATCGCTATCTCTATCTGCCGTCTTTGAAGCGCGGACAAAACGACTGGGAGGTTTTTTTGGGCAGCTTATCCCAGCTGTACGCGCGCGGCGTACATATTAAATGGCCACAGTTGCTCTCGTCCGCTTCCGCTCTCATGGTCGACCTTCCCGACTACCCGTTTGAAGCCAATCGCTATTGGGCAACTGATGACGCTCCCATTGGCGGCCAAAATCAGTCTGAATACGTACACCCGTTGCTCGGCTCGGCAGTGCATATCGCTGACTCCGCCTCACGCTACTATCACCGATACTTTGCGCCCAATGATCGATGGCTTGTCGAGCGAAAAATTCGAAGCGAATTCATGCTCGAAATGGCGCTTGCGAGCGTCATTCGCAACCGACCGCCAACTGAAAACGATACTGGCTGCTTTGTCAAGAATTTTCGAGTTCACAACATTCCAGCAGCGACGACGGGCGGATTTTCTCTGCAAACTCGACATACTGCTTGCGATCAGAATTCTGCGCTAGTTGAGATATTCTTTGCGGCGCAAGAAACTTCAGCGCTCTGGCAGTTGGTCGCATCAGCAGACGTCGATTTTAATGTTCGTCCCGACTTTGCCGCTTCCTATGCTAAAGTTGCGTGCTCGGCGCATCAAGTGGCGGTCGAGTCCTTGTTGAATGACACCTGCGCAATGGTATCCGGTATATGGAAGGCGGGTGGCGATGTAGTCGTTCGCCTGGCTGACATCGAAGAAGCAGACGATACTCTGTTGGGGAAGCCGACTTTACTCATTCTGTCCGAACTCTTGTTAACCCAGTACGACTGTCATACATGCATTTCCTCTGGTGACTTTGCTGCGCTTAATTTGAGAAACTTGCGACCAGCGGTGGTCATGATTTCTTTTGATGATAACACCGCGACCATATCGTTGTTTTCTTCGGATGATAGTGAGATAGCGCACTTTGAGGTCACTTTGGGTGAGCTGGACTGTGCCTTCACGTCAGTCGAACCACTGGCTGCGGCTGCGCCCAGGCTTTCCTATTTCATCCAATGGGAATCAGCTCCGTTGACGGTTGGCCACAATTGTCCAAGTCGAATTGTTCTCATTTGTGACTCTGAATTTTTGCGCGCCGTTCTTATCTCCAACCTGAAGTCAGCGAATATTAACGTAATCGCCATCACTCACGGTGAACTCTTTTCGCCGCAGGTGGACGGTAGCTATTCAATGAATTTAGTCGATGAAAGTCATTATTTGCAGCTTGCAAAAATATTGTTAAACGGTGAATCGGCGAGCTTAGTATTTGCTCAGAGCGCAAGCGACTCTGAAGCGGGCAGTTTTGCCATGCAAGCGCTGCTGTGTCTCACCAAGTCGTTGGCAGCCGTGAAATCCATTTCGCGATTGTTCATCGTTACTCCGTGCTTTACGCAGGCGTTGGATCTTTCTCCGCTGTCAGGATTTGCGCTGACGATAGGCATGGAATATTCGGGTTTGGCGGTCAAATCTATACAACTGACCAAAGGCGTGAGTGTCAGAGCTCTGCTTGAAGAAATAATGAGCGAAGACACCAGTCCCCAAGTGATGTTAACACCCGATAAACGGCTGACTTGTGCGATTGTTGAACAAAAGAGCAGCGACACATTAACCATCCCATCGTCTCCGTTCGTGTATAATCATGGAAGACTAGAAGAGCTGTCGATGTTGACAATTGGGCCGACACAAGTAAAGGTACGAGTGGCATTCGTCGGCGTCGATCGAGCGTCTGGAAGCGTTCGCGGCTTTTGCGGCGCCATAACAGCAAAAGGAAGCGCATTATCTTCTAGCTTGGTTGGCAAAATGGTGTTCGGATCGTGTTGCTGCGAGGTTGCATCGGAGATTGCTGTCGACATCGGCTCTTGTATTGAAAAACCCCAACACCTCCAAGATTGCCACGCTGCGTTCTTGCCCCTATTGACTGATGTCAGCGATTCGGAACAGTTGCTTCGAACGTTGCTGTTGTACTGCGAAGGTTTGCTTCCGCCTTTTGATTATAAGATTTGGGAAGTGCAGCATTTAGCGGAATCAATGAAATCTGAGTATAGTCAATATGTCGTAAAGATAGGATCATTAGATAGTACACTTTCCTCAGACAAATTAAGCGTCAGTACAACTGTTGTAACCGGGGCATTGGGTGGCATTGGTATGGAGCTCTTGCATTGGCTTGCGGAAAACTGTGTCGCTGACTTATCGCTGCTTAGTCGAAATAAACCCACAGTTGATCAGGAAAATGTCTTGCAAAGAATTTCGCAGTCCTGCGGAATTAGTATTAGACATTGGAGTTGTGATGTGTCGTCGAAAAGTGCTCTTCTGAAAACGTTGGGCTCACTGAATCTGCCCATCCAAAGCATCTTCCATACGGCTGGCACAATTGCGGATGGACTTGCCGTAAATCTGAACTGGGACAAATTCGAGCGAGTATTTCGCGCCAAGATTATGGCCAGTTGGCATTTGCATCAGGTGTCGATCAAGCACCATGTGCAGCAGTTCGTCGCATTTTCATCCGTAGTATCTGTGACGGGCAATCCTGGTCAGGCAAACTATTCGGCTGCGAACGCATATATGGACTGCCTAATGCACTATAGAAGGTCCGTTGGCCTCGCTGGTCAATCCATCAATTGGGGACTGTGGCCAGTGGGAATGGGCGATCGCCTAACGGAAAACAAACGATCTTTCATATCTGCATTCTCCCGAATGAATATGTCTTCACTGTTTAACACATTCTCCGTTGCTTTGAGAGAAAACACTGCACAAGTGATAATTGCTCAGGTTGACTGGACTCGGGCCGTTCAACTGCAGCCACATTTGCATTCGATGCTCTGCTCATTGGCTCGCGCTCCCCACAGGGCCGCAGAGCCCCACTCCAAGGCGGCATCAGCGAACACAACGGCACGAAGCATCGACGTTCAGATGGAAATTAAAACTGTTCTGTCCGAGTTGCTACATATACCACTGGCTAAAATTGATGAGTCGGCCGGTTTCATGACTCTTGGAATGGACTCGATAACCGCCGTGGAATTTCGCGACAAATTGCAACGAATTTTTCACGGCACTCTACTTCTTTCTTCTACCATAGCATTTGACTATCCCTCGGTGAATGCCCTCAGCGAATTTCTGTCGGCGGCCATTGTTAAAGAACACAGCCAACTGCTTGAGTCGACAACGGTCTCATTACCACCTCTGTTGGTTGAAACATGCGCAGCAGAATCCGACGCCGTGATTGCAATTGTTGGCCTCGACTGTAGAATGCCTTCTCATGCGACAGACGACCGTAACTTTTGGAATTTGATGGTCAGCGGACGAGACGGCGTTGTGCCTATGTCCGAGAGCAGAAAGGACTTGATCATTCAGTCTTTCGGACTTGAATACGACAATCTTGGCCATAGTCCACTCGCTAAGGGTGGCTTTCTTAATTTGGACATCGATCAGTTCGATGCCGATTACTTTTCGATCGGCGCCAAGGAAGCGACCAATCTCGACCCCCAGCAGCGTCTCCTGCTTGAATGCGCGAATAACGTCGTGGAAAAATCGGGGTTGTCGATGAATGGAACGAACACTGGAGTATACGTGGGTGTCAGCTCAAACGACTATTTGGCTTTGCTGAACAAAAACTTGACCAAAGAAGAGCTGAACGCCTATTTGTGGAGTGGGAACAGTAAGAGTATGATAGCTGGTCGTCTATCCTACTTTCTAAACCTGCGGGGCAGTGCCATATCGGTGGACACGGCGTGTTCGTCTACGATTGTCGCATTGCATTATTGCTGCGAGGAGTTGTTGCGCGGCGAGAACGAATTCGGTCTCGTCGCCGGCGTGCAAGTGCTTCTGTCGCCGATCACCTCTTGGGCGGTCGCCAAAGCTCAAATGCTCTCAGACGACCATACGTGTCGATCGTTCGGTGCCGACGGAAAGGGATTTGTGAGATCGGAAGGCGCCGGTGCCATCCTCCTTCAAAAGTTTCCTAATAGGGAGTCGCTTAGTCGCAAGGCGCTGGCAATTGTGCGAGCGACGTGCCTGAATCAGGATGGCACGAGCAGCAGTTTGACAGCGCCGAATGGCTCAGCCCAGCAACGAGTCATTTCGCAAGCCGTTCGGAGCGCTCGCCTCGCTCCGTCGGACATTGGCTACCTCGAAGCACACGGCACCGGAACGGCCGTCGGCGATTCTATCGAACTGAACGCCGCAATCGCCGTTTACGGTCACCACTCGTTAATTGTGGGAACTGGCAAACCGTCTATAGGCCACTCCGAAGCGGCTTCGGGAGTGGCGGCGTTGGCGCGATTGTGCAAAATTTTGGGCACAAAGTATATTCCGAGTCATTTGCACGTGGACGTTGCGAATCAACGCATCGAATTTGGAAGGAGCGATGCTCAGTTAGCCATCGTGGGTCAGCAGTGCCATACTCAATACGCCGGATTGACTTCGTTCGGCTTTAGTGGCACCAACGCTCACATCATTTGCGAAAGTGTCTCTCATGATGCGATTGAAAAGCATGAAAGCACCACCAATAATTCGTTCAGTTCAGTCTGCCTACTTCCTCTCGCCGCTAAGAGCGAATCTGCTTTGCAAGAAAAGATTTTGCTACTGGCCGATCTGCTTCTCGAGACCAATGCCAGTGTGTATGATTTAGAAAAATCGTTGCAAAGTGAACAGAATCACTACCGCTGCAGGCGCTCAGTCGTCGGTTGCACTCATTTGGAAATAAGAAAACAGCTCCTTTCACTGAACCACTCGATTTACGCGGACAGTCACTATTCATCGCCGCGATCCACAGCTTTTTTGTTTACTAACAGTGACGAATCAATGTGGACATGCGCTACCGACTTTTACTTTTCTTCGACGACTTTTAGAGCGACGATGGATGATTGTAATGATTTCTTTGTAAAATGTGCCGACTACTCGCCGGTCAAATATCTGATTCATCGACCACAAAAAGATTTATCGGAAGAAGAAATGATGGTGCAATCATTTTGCATGGCTGTTGCCTTCGCTCGACTATGGCAATCATTTGGAGTCTCGCCCAATTATTTGATCGCAGCTGGATTCGGTGCTGTCGTCTGCGCCGCCGTGAGTGAAGCCATCACTTTGGAAGACGCATGCAAACTCGCCCATTTTCTAGCTAAAAGCAATAACGCCGAAAATTCTGACATTCAACGGGATTTGTTGCAGTTGCTAACAACATTTACTTTCGCTTCTCCCTCAGTATCAATTGTTCGAGCGCCAGCGTTGATTTTAAATTCACCATCAGTGATCGATTGGCTCGAACTGCTGATCTCTGATTCAGATGTGCCCAATCTATCGGAGCTTGAACAGACCTTAGACGTGGGGATATTTGTTACCATACCTTACGAAAATCCTGTACCACTAGAAGGTAGCATTGTTTTACAATCCGTTGAGCCTCTAGCCTACGATTGCAAGCGATTTATGCAAAGCTTAGGACGGTGCTACGATTATGGCTTGACCTTGAACTGGAATGCTTTTGGAGAAGAATATTCCAGCGTTTCGTTGCCGGCTTATCCGTATGAGAGAAAATCCTATTGGGCGCACAAATCGCCACTTCGCTCGGATTATCTCGCAATGGGCTCTTTTATACACCCGCTGCTTGGCAACAGAATTAGCCTGGCATCAAGCGATGAGACTATTTATGAGAATCGCTTCAACTTGTCACACGCCCACTTGCGCTACTTGAAAGGACATCAAGTGTACGGTCGCATTCTTCTGCCAGCTGCGGCTTTCATTGAAATGCTGCTTGCTGTTGCGTTCGATCAGCTAGTTGAGGCGGAGAGCGTCTCTATCCACGATTTAGAATTGACTGCACCCTTGGTACTCCAGGAGAGCGGTTCAGTTCTCGTTCAAACGAGTGTTAAGCGAAGTCGAAGCCAGCTGTCTGTTAGAGTGTTTAGTCAGTTGAATAATATGTGGATACAGCATGTCGGCGCCCGATTGGGATCAGAGAAATCATCAGCAGATTTGAAAATGACGCCATTCGCTCTTAGCGACGATGATTCAGTGATAGATTTTTACAATAAATTCGCCTCTATTGGTTTGGAATATCAGGGCACCTTCAGATCGCTTCGTTCTTTTGTTCCTCATGAAAGTGGAGCCGTTGTGTCGGTATCTGTCGACGAGGGAAGCGTGTCCGACTATTTTCTTCACCCGAGTTGTCTAGATGGAGTTTTGCAGGCAGTGTTGATTGAGGAAATTAGAAAGGGAACAGATTCTAAATTGTTCCTTCCGTTCCAAGCTAAGAAAATTACGTACTTTGGCCGTAAAGCGCTAGCCTTACATGCATTCGTATCATGTGCCTCTTCGTTTGGTCATATTTCTGGCAATTGTCAGATACTTACCAACACTGGTCAGCCAATGTGTGAAATCGTCGATTTTCGATACAAGTTAGTTGAATCGGCGACATTTTTCGACGGCGCTGCACAAACATTAAAATCATCGAACAACAGACTGAGAAGCTTGAGAAAAATAGGTTCAAAAAATACTAGATCTTTGGTGGAAAATGCAGTTCGAGCAGTGCTAGATCTACCACTCGATAGAGAAGTCGAAACTGAAGTCGGTTTTATGAGAATGGGCATCAACTCGCTGATGGCCATAGAAATGCGCAATTTGATTCAAGAATCCATCGGAGATCGCTTCGCACTCTCATCGACCGCGCTATTCGACTATCCAAATGTGCTTGCTCTGTCCAAGTATCTTGACGCAAATCTCGGTTCTTCTTTTGATCGTCTCGCTATTGTTGATCAGCCGCTAGAGGCGTTTAATGTGGATAATGACGAATTAATAGGTATAGTTGGATACGCTTGTCGATATCCAAACAAAGCGAATTCGATCGAAAAATATTGGCAGTTGTTGAAAGAGGGCAACGACGGAATTGACAAAGTGCCAAAGAGTCGGTGGTCGCTTGAGAAGTACTACGATGTCGATCAGAATGCGACTAACAAAATGTACACCGAGTATGGTGGCTTTCTGAAGTATCCGATCGATCAGTTCGATGCACAGTTCTTTAACATCAGCCGGAACGAGGCGACTTTCATGGATCCGCAGCAGCGAATGCTGCTCGAGTTGTGCTGGGAGGCGTTCGAAAGCGCCGCAGTCCCACCAAGAGATATAGCCGCCTCGAACACCGGCTTCTTCGTCGGCAATATGTACGTCGAATATGAGCAGCTCGTACGCAAGACGCCTGTCCATAACATCAACTTCATTCTCGGCAACAGCTTTAGTGTCATGGCCGGCCGATTGGCCTACTTCTTCGGCTCCCACGGCCCCACCATGACCGTCGACACCGCCTGCTCCTCCTCGCTCGTCGCCCTCGACTTGGCCAAAAGCGCTTTGCAGAGGCGGCAGAGTGACTATGCCATTGCAGCCGGTGTTAGTCTCATGCTTCACCCAGCTGGCCAGATTGAGCGTTGCAAAGGGAAGATGCTAGCGGCCGACGGTCGCTGCAAAACGTTCGATCGTTCCGCCGACGGATACGCCAGAGGCGAAGGCTGCGGCGTGGTGCTATTGAAACGACTGAAAAAGAATGAGGACATGAGCAAGGTGCTCGGCATCGTGCTCGCTTCGTCGGTCAACCAAGATGGCGCCAGCAGCGGCCTGACGGCGCCCAACGGCATGGCCCAGTCGCGGCTGTTGGCGGAGAATTTGGCTAGGTGCGGCCTAGTCCCAGATGATATCAGTTATTGGGAATCGCATGGCACCGGCACGGCTCTCGGAGATCCGATCGAGATCAACGCTCTGCAGCAAGTTTATGGAAAGAGGAAGACGCATCTCACTGTTGGAACCGCCAAGACGTGTATCGGTCATTGCGAAGGCGCGGCGGGAGCGGCTGGAGTGATCAAGGTGGCGTTGTGCCTGAAGCATGCGACCATTCCGAAACACCGTAACTTTGCCATTCCCAACGCACGAGTGCCGATGTCGGCGATCCCCGCCCGCGCGCCTCTTCAGTGCGAAGTGTGGCGGCCGGCTGATGATCGCCCGCGATGTGCGGGTGTCAGTTCGTTCGGCGTGAGCGGCACGAATGCAAACGCAATCATTCGACAGCCGCTGCCTTCAGATTTTCCCGAATACGAAGCTGCGAGCAGCGACGTTGCGCAGTCTCTTTATCTGCTTCCCTTGTCGGCAAAGAACGAAAATGCGCTCGCCGACCAGATCGCGTCGTATGAAAATTTCCTACGCATTAATCGCAATATGACGCTGAAGGACGTTTGCGCGTCTGCGGCACTTGGTCGCACCCATTTTAAGTACCGAGCGGTCGTTTTGGCAGAGACGCTGGACGAAGCGAAAGACGGACTAAGAAGCGGTTCGCTGATCAAATGTCGTCATGATCAAGGAAAGTATCTTGGCCAATCAATCAAGTGCGCCTTTCTGTTCACCGGTCAGGGGTCCGAGGCGGTGAACATGGGAAGAATTTTGTACGAAAATAATTCCACTTTCAAGCGATCGATTGACGAATGCTCTTCGATCCTGCACAGTATCACGAATGATAAGACTCTGGTTGACTTATTGTACCCAGAGGAAAGCAGCGCTGAGAGCACAAACGTCAGTAGAGCGCAACTAGGCGAAACTCGCTGGACGCAGCCGGCGCTGTTTTCTTTAGAGTACGCACTCAGCCAGGTATGGATGAGCTGGGGCGTTCAGCCGGCTGCAGTTCTCGGTCATAGCGTCGGCGAGTTTGTAGCGGCGGTCGTCGCTGGAATTCTCACTCTTCCGGACGCGATACGACTAATAAGCGCTCGTGGCCAGTTGATGCAGACGCTGACGAATGAGGGAACAATGATCGCGATCGACTGCGATGATCGCAAAGCCTCAGCTTTGGTCGCCCATGTGCAAGCGTTCGTTGGAGCGCAGTACTGCATTGGCGTTTCGGTTCTCAATAGCTCGCAGCAGACTGTCATTTCTTGCTCTAGCTCTTGCACGGCGGCGGTCATGGCACTCATTCAAGAGCTTGGACACAAGTTGAAGATGGTGAATTCTTCGTATGGCTTTCACTCGGCTCTAATGAAGCCGATCGAAGAGGAATTTCTGAAAGTCGCATCGAGTATTGAGTATAAAGAGGCAGAGATTGAGTTCTTCTCGAACGTTACTGGCAAGCTAGCTTCCACTGTAGATGCGAAGTACTGGTATAGGCATGCGACTGAGCCCGTTAGATTTTCTCAATGTCTGGCTTCGTTGGCAGACTGTGGCGTGAATGTTCTCATCGAAATCGGTCCCCACCCTATCCTTCTACCTTTGGCAAAAGCAAAACTACAAATTGACAGTAAGCATGCCTTATTGCTGCCTAGTTTGCGTCGCAGTCAAGATGATATGTCCTGCATCCTTGGCAGCCTTGCGGAGCTTTACGNTGACCAGTAGACCGCCTGAACGACGTGATCAAGTTGACAAAATGCTTGCAATAGAAGAGGGAGGAGATATGCTTGAGGGCTTGATTAAAATGATCGAAGCAGTGCTCAGAAATGTCTTACCAACTAAAACTACGGATTTTATTGATTTCAGCCAAGGTTTCATGGAACTTGGAGTAGATTCGCTGGCCGCAGTCGATCTGAGAAATAGCCTGCAAGAAGTGCTGGGCGAAGGGGTAAAAATCGAAGCCACAGACATCTTTGACTATCCAAATGTTATTGCTCTTGCCAAAATGATTAGCGGCAAATTGCATACAGTGAAAGAGCGATACCGACCAAAATCATTCGACAACAATGCACACGGCGGAGACTTTGTTGAAGCGCTGCTCGCGCAAGACAGAAATGTGCAACTTGAAATGTTGCATCGTTTAGTAGAAGAGTGCTTGTCAGATTCTGATTTTACTCGGACTACAGAGCTCAGTGAACAAAAAATCACTGAAACAGTCGAAAACTCTATACGCACGGTGTTGGCGATGAAAACGACAGACATTCTGGAACACGATCAAGGGTTTATGGAGCTCGGATTGGATTCATTGTCCGCCGTCGAGTTGCGAAATGTACTGCAAGAAACACTTGGCTCCTCTGTAACCATCGAGGCAATTGACATTTTCGACCATCCAAATGTGATAGCTTTGTCTGGGATGATTTTCAGACGCCTGATTGAGGGAGCGAATCCGAAGCTTATAACTGCAGCAGAGGCGACCGATAAACTCAATGAGCGTTTGGCTAATTTTATCTCAGTTCATCCGGATGAGTTAGAGAATCGTCAAAACAATAGTAAGCTCGCTGAACTACTCTTGGCAAAGTTGGAATCCGTTGCGAGCTCGAAAGCATTGCAATTTCGCCAGAACCTCCGTTCACCAGTTGCACTCTTGAAAGAAAAGAAACCGGACGTCCGTTCAGTCATAGTCTCCATCTCCGGTCGCTTTCCAAATGGCGCAAATACTACCGGCGATTTTTGGAAATTGCTTCTTTCTGGAAAAGATAGCATGACGAAAGTTCCACCCAATCGATGGAATATCAAAAACTATTTTGATCCAAACGTCAACACACTTTCGGGCAATAAAATGTACGCCGATCGTGGGGCTTTCTTGAACTTTCCAATCGAAGAATTTGACAACAGCTTCTTCAATATCACGCCATCAGAGGCGGAGCATATGGATCCACTGCAGCGATTGATGCTCGAGCTGTCGTACGAAGCGTTAGAGAAGGGCGGCATTCGTCCCGACCGGCTGGCGAGTACGAACGCCGGCGTGTATGTCGGAACGATGGATAGCGAGTTTGCTATACGCATGAAAGATAGCCACGCCGCTCTCGGTCCGTACTCGGGCATTGGATCAACCTCGAGCGCGATTGCTGGACGCACTGCTTACTTCTTCGGCCTCCAAGGACCGTGCATGACGATCGACACTGCTTGCTCGTCCTCGCTCGTCGCCACCAGTCTCGCCCATCAGTCGATCATTAGTGGACAGAGCGAATTCGCCCTCGTAGGCGGTTTCGCCATTATGCTCTCGCCAGAGTGCCACATCGAGCGCTGCAAGAGCCGCATGCTCTCCATCGACTGTCACTGTCAAACGTTCGACGAGGCCGCCAACGGATATGCGCGCGGCGAGGCGGCTGCTGTCGTGCTACTGGCATCTCCCAGCAGTCCCTTGATCAATCAGGGAAATGTTCTCGGATACATCGAAGCGATCGGCGTGAACCAAGACGGAGCGAGCAGCAATCTGACGTCTCCGAACGGAGTTGCGCAAGAGCGCCTGATGCATCAAGTGCTGAATGGCGCGAGCATCAATCCCCTCGGCGTTTCTATCATCGAAGCTCACGGCACGGGCACATCGCTCGGAGATCCCATCGAAAGCAATGTTATTGGCAAAGTGTACGGCGTAGGACGACCCGCTCACGACGGCCTCCTTATCGGCACGACGAAAACTTCGGTCGGACACTGCGAAGGCGCCGCGGGAATCTTAGGAATGACCAAATTAGCGTTGGCAATGCGCTTTCGCAGAATGACGCCGCACCGCAACTTTTGCAGAAGAAATGAAAAAGTCAAATTAGCAAGTGTACACGCCCGCTTGGCGCTGGAATCCGAGCGGCTTATTGGCGAAGGAGCCATTATGGGCGCTATCAGCAGTTTTGGTCTTAGCGGAACCAATGCGCACGCGGTTGTTTCGTCGACCGGAGACTGGAGGAAAAATACCCGTTACACCGCATCAAATCCGATGCTTATATTACCATTGACGGCCAAAAACTCGCCAGCCCTTCGAAAGCAGGGCGCCGCCTGGATAGAATTTCTTAATGCTAGACCGAACTCTGATGTTAGCGCATGCGCTCTTGCTCTCTCGCAACGAACGCAATTTCGGTTTAGATTGGTTGTTATTGCGGAAAGCCGTGATGAGCTCGTTGAGAAGCTGAGAACGGAGGAATACTTTTTCTGTAGCCATTTAAATGGCAGCTATCTGGGTCCAAAAATGAAAGTTGCCTTTTTATTCACCGGTCAAGGATCGGAGAGAATCGACATGGGTCGATCGCTGTACGAATCGAATACGGTATTCAAAGAAGCGATGGACGAATGCGCCGAGGCGCTGGCTCCGCATTTGTCCACAACATCGTCCGACTTCCTTCGATTCCTCTATCCAGTTTCGGACGAACTGCGCAGGAAAAACGAGCGTCTGCTTCACGAGACAGTCAACACGCAACCGGCGTTGTTCGCGTTCGAATACTCTTTGGCGCAAGTTTGGCTGAGCTGGGGGTTGGTGCCGTCTCTCATGATCGGCCACAGCGTGGGCGAATTCGTCGCCGCCGTCGTTGCGCGCGTACTGCGTCTGAGCGATGCGGCGCGTTTGATATGCGCTCGTGGGAAATTGATGCAAAGGATGGCGGGTCAAGGCGCCATGCTGGCTGTATCTATGGCGGCGGAGCGAACTCGACAAGTTCTGACGGCTTGTGCAGAAAGCGGAAAAACGGCGTACATCGCTGCGAGCAACAGCACGCGTCAAACTGTCATATCCTGCGACAAAGAGATGATTTCCGACTTTCACTCTTTATTCCTCGAACTCGGTTGCACGTGCAGTTCAGTTAACTCACAGTATGCTTTTCATAGTCCATTAATGGCTGAAATGAGCAGAGAGTTGTTTGATGTCGCGCAGAAGATTACTCATTCGGCGCCACATATTCCGATTGTTGCCAACGTCACTGGACGTCTTGCCGATCAGTTTGATGCGCAGTATTGGGTCGAGCACGCAATGAAAGAAGTTCGTTTCTCAGAGTCGGCTCAAACGATGATTGACTTTGGAATTCAGGCATGCATCGAAATTGGCCCACAGCCTATACTGACCAATTTTATACAAACAGACCACAAGAATGTACTACTTTTGGAATCGATGAAGCGAAATGCTCCCGAGTTGAGCACAATGTTTGACAGTCTCGGTCGCGCTTACGTCCACGGCGCTGACATCGAATGGGGGAATGTCCTCGTGAAGGCGCAACTGCCCGATCTTCACGAACTGCCAACTTACCAGTTCGACCGACAGCGGTACTGGCCCTTTGATGAAGTCACGATCGCGTCGGATAGTCGGACTCACTTGATTGCTCGAATCAGAGAGACGGACGAAGCGCCCTTGCTGGTTGAGAAGCCTAATGTATGCACATCGGACACTTTTATAAATATCAGTTCTCTCTACGAAAGCTATTCACACATCGGGCTCAACTATGGACCTAGCTTTCAGACAATATGTTCTGTTCGCAGTACCGATTCAACAACATTTGTTGAGTATAAGAAAAAGAGCAGGTCACCCGATTGTTGCCTTATTGATGGGCTGTTTCACTCACTGGGGATACCCTGTTTAGACGCTGGTTTAGCGGTACCTTCCAAAATCTCTGAAATGATAATTCATTTACGAAGTAGTTTAAATAATTTAAATAGTGAATTGAGAACGCAACGAATCAGCGATAATCTCCAATCAAGCGCACGATTGTACGCAGACGACGGCAAGTGTGTTATTATCGTAAAAGACTTTGTTGCGAAGCTGATCAACAAAGATCATCTAGCATCACTTATTAATTCTGATGACAGTAAACTGGCGCATTTCATGTGCCCTACTAAGCCTTTCTATTCACTTGATCGTGCTGAGCAGCAGTCTTCGATGACGTTCCTGTTTCCATCCGCGACGTCCACTGTCGAGAACAACTGTGTCAAATTGAGCTATGATCGGACCGACTTTGAAAGTAGTCGCGATACAAAAAGCTGTACCATCAACCTTTTCAAAGAGAAACACTACGAAAAAGCGCTGAAAGAAATGCCCGAGGTCAAGCGCATCGTCCTGATTCTGCCTGATTCTCAAAGTAGTGTAGATCGCTTCGTGAAAATGCTCTCAGCGGTCCTCCTTGGAATCACGAAGGCGCTTATCCAGCTCAATTTATCAGCAACTTTAACTCTGGACTCTTGTTCTGACCGCGGCATCCCGATGAAATACAAAGCCTTTTGCGATGGATTTTTGAAATCTTTAGCCGTCGAAAGGCCCAAACTATTAAGCTTATCTCCAGCGAAAAATGAAAAATTACTTTGGCAGTCGGACGTCATCCTATCTGGTTTTCGTGCTTTGCACCAGTTGAGCAGTCGCGATCACATTCTTATTACAGGCGGCTTAAGTGGACTGGGCTTCGAGTCGGCACAATGGTTATTCGAAGAGTTTGGCGTTAAACGGTTAATTTTGCTTGGCAGACGGCAGCCACGAAGAGAATTAGAGGAGAAAGTTGCAAACATGAGAGAGAAAAGTTGCGAAGTTCGAATAGCGAACGTGGACGTTAGCAGCGCAGATGAAATGTTCGCAGTATTCACCCATCTGAACCAACAGGGTTCGTTAACCGGTATCGTTCACTCGGCAGGAATCTTGCGCGATGCTTTCGTCGAACATCAATCCATTAACACCTTTCAACAAGTGTGCTCGCCCAAAATTATTGGCGGCGAAATTTTGTCAGCTCTCAGCATGACGTCTGCTCTGCACACATTTGCCACATACTCATCCATTTCTTCCGTATTAGGCAATCGTGGACAGACAAACTATTCGGCAGCAAACAGTTATGTCGACGCATTGACGCAGATGCGACGGCGCAACGGTTTCATTTCGCAGTCGATCAATTGGGGCAACTGGGCGGAAGTAGGCATGGCTGCTAAGATGACCGAAGCACTCGCCGCTGACGGTTTTGTTCCGATGACCGTCGAGCAGGGCATGCGCGGTCTAAAGCTGGCCATTGAACGTGACTTGATTCAGGTCATTTTTACAGCCACCGACTGGCAAAAGATTTCACAAAAGAGACCCGCTTTTGCTGATATGCTCGAGCACGTTCTTCCCGCATCATCCATTGAAATGGACAAAAATTTCGCCGTAACATCGATGCTTTTGACTGAAATAAACTCAGTCGTACCATCTGAACAAAGCAATGTTGTGCTTAAAGCCGTTCTGAAAGTTCTACGGACTGTACTCGGCTCCCCGACAACCGATCAAATTGATCCAGCGCAAGGCTTCATGGCGTTGGGTTTGGATTCGATGGGCTCGATGGACTTGAGAAATAGATTGCAAACTCTAATTGGTAGCGTATTTTCGCTCGAAGTCATGAACATATATGATAATCCCAATCCTGCGTCGCTCGCATCGTTCATTTTCTCAAAGATAATCTCTTTTATGCCATCAGTCTCCAGCGAAGTATCTCAGCAACATTCAGCAGTTATGCGCACTCCTGAACTAGTAATGGATGTAGATGACGACTGGTGTATTGCTGTGGTAAGCGCTGCCTGCCGGCTGCCGAACGGAGCCAATTCTTTGGGCGAATTCTGGCAAATGTTGAAAACAGCCGAGGATGGCATGGTCGAAGTGCCAGCTACTAGATGGGATAAGAACCTCTACTACAGTCCATCCTGCATTTACACGAAATATGCCGGTTTCTTGAACAAACCTATCGATTTGTTCGACCCACTTTTCTTCAACATCAGTCCAGCCGAAGCAATTTTCATGGATCCTCAACAGCGACTGCTGCTTGAAGTCGCATGGGAATGCTTGGAAAACGCCCATCTACCGCCAAATATGCTCATGGATTCGGATACGTGCGTCTACGTCGGTTGCATGGACGTCGAGTTCGCGCACGTGATGCGGCACAGCCGTTACAGCGCCAACGATTTCATCGGCATCGGCATGACGACAAGTGCGATCGCTGGTCGCCTGGCTTACGTGCTTGGACTGCAAGGACCGGCGGCGGTGGTCGACACCGCCTGTTCGTCCTCCCTAGTCGCGCTCGACATGGCCGTGCAGGCGCTGCGCACCGGCATCAGTCGAACGGCAATTGTTGGCGGTGTCAATCTGATGCTGATTCCCGAAGGAATGATTGATCGCTGCGCCGGCAAGATGCTGTCAGTCGATGGTCATTGCAAAACATTCGATGCATCTGCTAACGGTTACGCTCGCGGTGAAGGGTGTGGGGTGTTGTTGCTGGAGAAGATCAGAAAGGCAGATATAGATGGGAAGAATATACTGGGGATCATATCCGCGTGCGGAGTCAACCAGGATGGTGCAAGTAGTGGATTGACTGCACCGAATGGCGCAGCGCAAAGGAAACTCTTGTCTAAAACGCTGGCCCATAGTGGAATAAAAAGCAGTGAAGTAAAAGCGTATGAAATGCATGGCACAGGTACTTCATTGGGCGATCCGATCGAGGCCAGTGCGATTAAAGACATTTATTGTAATCATCGACCGCTTGACGACGCACTCTGCCTCGGGACAGTCAAGACGAGCGTGGGTCACTGCGAAGGCGCCGCCGGAGTGGCGGGTCTTATCAAACTGCTCCTCTCCTTGCGGAACAATCATTGGACTTCTCACAGGAACTATTCAGTTTTGAACCCTAAAATAGTATTGGGCGACTCACCATCTGTATTAGCTCTTCAAGGTATGACTATCGCAAAAGAATCCAATTCTCGTAGGACTGGTGCAATTAGCTCGTTCGGCATCAGTGGGACGAATGCTCATGTAATTCTGTCGTCATTGACTCGTTCTGCTCAATCCGACAGCTGTGACGCATTCTCTCCACATATAGTTCCACTGTCGGCAAAGTCAACTGCAGGCTTACTGTCGGTGCAACGCGTGTACGAAACATTCATAGACTCCAACTCATATGGAACATTGTCAGATATAGCATACAGTGCGTCTTGTGGACGAGTGCATTTCAGCAATCGCTCTTGTATTCTAGCTCGTACGCGATCATCGGCCGTTAATCAGCTCGCTACTGGAAAACTCATCCGATGTCCGCCCGAGCAATATTTTGGCAATGGCTTCAAGCCAGCCTTTTTGTTCACCGGTCAAGGTTCGGAATCGGTCAACATGGGACGTCAGCTGTTCCATAGATTTCCACTATTCAGAGAAAATCTTCTGAGATGCCTGTCTCAGGCTGATAGAGAAATGTCGTTGACGATTCCTCTCATAGATGTTTTATATCCACCATCAGGCTCGAATACCGCTTTGATTCACGAAACTCAGTATGCACAGCCGATTTTATTCTCTTTTGGTTACGCGCTGGCAAAGTTGTGGCAATCGTGGGGCGTATCGCCGAGTCATTTCGCCGGCCACAGTATTGGAGAGTTCATCGCAGTCGTTCTTGCGGGATTCATGACTGTTGAAGATGCTATTAGATTAGTCTGTGCTCGCGCAGTTCTAATGCAGTCGCTGACGAATAGCGGAAAAATGGCTGCACTCTCCATGAGCGATATATCTGCTCAGAAACTTTTGCACGCTTTTGCGCGCGATCAGCTTTCGGTAGCGGCAATCAACAGTCTGTCTCAGGCTGTCATCGCTGGCAACAGCAGACTTGTCGATAATTTTATTGCGCTCACCAGGGAACTTGGTTACAACGCTCGGATTGTGAACAACTCGTATGCTTTTCATACTCGGTCAATGCTGCCAATCGCCGAGGGATTACGAGATGCGTTTGCGAAAGTTTCTACGACAAAACCGCTGGCATTCGTAGCATCAAACGTGACAGGCGGAGAGCTCGTTGAGCTCGGCGCTCACTATTGGACCGAGCATGCTTTAAAGCCTGTTCGTTTCGCCGACTGCCTCCTTACTCTACGAAAGCAGGATGTTAATGCGTTCATTGAGATTGGACCGCATCCAATTCTTTGCTCATTTGTCAAGGAAACTTTTAAGGATCATCAACCTTACTTCGTAACGCCTTCGCTCAGATATAATCGAGACGATTTCGACGTTATTTTGAACAGTTTGGCCGAATGCTATGTCCGAGGAGCCGCTATTGACTGGCACGGTTTTCACGAACAAAAAAATGCGCGGTTTATACCGTTACCCAATTATCCATTTGAAAAACAAGCATATTGGCCCGATATGTGCCAAAAAGTTTTGCCTGCTTTGCAGAAAACCAGTAACAGTCATCTATTGTTGAGCAGAGAAATTAGTATTGCGCAAGATGAAACATCCAGGATTGTTTTTGAAGCTGAGATTGCAATAAACGAGGGCCCATTTGCATACTTGGAAGATCATCAAGTATTTAATACTGTAGTCCTACCCGGTTCACTTTTCATCGATACATTGCTCGCTTTAGCAGCTCGACACTATGGGAATAAAGCGTCGTATGAAATTACCAAGTTTGAATTCAAATCTCCATGCGCATTACCATCATCTGGTGTTGTCGTTCAATTCTCTCTTGTAGTCGACGAAGGAGCAGAAAGTAGTCAGCTAACGGTCTTCAGCCGGTCAGCTTCGACAAAGTGGTCTTTTCACGCAGCTTGCACTGGCAATACAACGACATTCGATTGCACAGATCATTTTAATTTGACCAAGGCGAAAGCCAGCTGCTCTGAGAGACTAGATCCAACGGAATTTTATGACTTCATAGAATCCAAAGGAATATACTACGGCGCGATGTTTCAAACGATGAAATCAATAATGAGGAGTGAGACTGTCAGCGTAGTTGAAGTGCATCTCATGAAACAAAGTGACGACAAGCAGGACTACATTATGCATCCCACACTGCTTGACGGCTGCTTTCAAGCCCTGGCCGCCATAATTTACGACCCCACCAATGATGTTATTCATCTGCCGTCAAGTATTGCACGAATCGCCTACTACTCGAGAGGATTCGAAAGAGTAGTCGCTGTTGCGGAAATCATCGAGAAAACTACTGCTTTCATTAGAGGCAACGTCACAATTTGCGACACTGATGGAAAAGTTGTTGCACGAGTTGAAGACTTCGTTGGACGTCCAAGCGATCGGCGTCAACTCTCTCAACTGCTCGGAGGCATGGAACTCGACGAGAGCATTGTCGCCCATACAACTGAATGGTGCGCGCTCAATGTGCCGCAGAGCCAACAACTATCACTTTCCTTGGGTAGAGCGCTAATATTCGAAGATGGTATGGCTAACGACTTTGACTCATATTGCACTGGTTGCGTTCGTCTTCAGCAATCTGATTTGAATGATGATCGGCAGAATGATCTGAAAAAATGGCAGTCATTCGATTCAATAATAGCTTTAATTTCCGATCGAAACGAGTGTACCGCTTTACGGTATCTTCTCCGTATATTGCAGAATGTTAAACGATCGAAGGGCGCTATTTTCGTGATAGCTACAGTGCGGTGCATTCCAGTATCTGAACAGGACTGTCCCAATCCGTGGATTAGCGCTTTTACTGGCTTCGCTCGAGCGCTGTCACTTGAAGACTCATCTCTTACTGTAAAACTTGTCGACATTGATAATTCAGCAAAACTAAGCAATGTTTTACCATTAATCTTGCCGTTGCACGACACAATCTTTGCCGTTCGAAACAGTCAACTGTACGTCGAACGACTTGTGGTCGCCAAGTTGCCGAGAAAATTCTCTCTGGACATCGGCGATGCGCAGGGTTTCTGGTTGGTAACTGGAGGCTCAAGCGGTCTAGGATTGACAGTTGTTAAATGGCTAGCCAGCGTAGGCGTTTCACACATTTTGGTCATCTCAAGAAATGAACCATCCGAATCGAGCAAAGCTGAAATTGCCGCTCTTCAAGAAACGCACTGTGAAGTAATTTGTTGTTGTTGCGATGTCGCCAACAAACAGCAGTTAGATCTAGTTATTTCCAAGCAGAACAGACCCATCGTAGGCATAGTGCATTCAGCAGGTGTGACGTATGATGCGGAAGTCAGAAATCAGTCGCTCGCTTCTCTTGAGGCTGTCCTAGCGCCAAAAGTGAATGGAGCTTGGAATTTGCATGAAATCAGCTTGCGTCATCCGGTTAAGCACTTTATACTGTTCTCATCTATTGCTTCCGTAATTGGCTCTCCCGGCCAGACCAACTATGCTGCTGCCAACGCCTTCTTGGACGGACTTGCGTGGTACCGCAGATCATGCAGCTTGCCCGCGTTGACAATTAATTGGGGTCCATGGGCGGAGATCGGCATGGCTGCACAAATGAAACACAGACATTTGGAGACGATGTTACATTATCGGCCACCGCCGTATTCGATTATCCAACCGTGAAAACACTCACTGCGTTCATTGAATCGCAGTTGGAGCAGGAAGATGAAGTAGGAGACGAGAGCACTGTTGTTGCACCGCGTCGAGACGTTTTTGCCAATGCTCTGCCGCAGAAGCGACGCATAGCCATCGTCGGTAGAGCGGGACGATTTCCTCGAGGAGCGAATGCTATGAATGAGTATTGGGACTTGCTGACGACTGGACGGGACGCGATTCATTCAAAGCCGTCGTCACGCAGAGAACTGGAAGCGGTACTGGACAAACTGGTTGATAGCGATATACCATCGATGGGCTACGTTTCTGAAGGGATCGATCAGTTCGATGCCGAATGTTTCAAGATCACGCCGAAGGAAGCGCAAGTCATGGATCCTCAACAGCGACTGATGCTCGAGCTGGCGTGGGAAGCGATACAGTCGGCCAGGATTCCTTCGCACAAACTGGTCGGCTCAAATACTGGCGTGTTTATGGGCGTCTCGAACTTGGACTACTTGGAAATTATTAACGAATCTTTACCGACCGAGTCGCTCACAGCCTATTATGGCACGGGCAATAGCTCGAGCGTCGTCGCCGGTCGCGTCGCCTATCACTTTGGTCTGCAAGGGTCGACGTTCGCCGTGAACACCGCCTGTTCATCGTCAATCGTGGCGCTGCATAGCGCTTGCCAAGAGCTCTCGGCGAGCGAAGATGGCTCGATGGCAATCGTTGGTGGCGTGAATCTCATATTTTCGCCTCGCGCAACTCTCTACTTACTGAAGGCGAACATGTTGGCGCACGACGGTCACTGTAAGACTTTCGACGCATGCGCAGATGGCTATGTCAGAGGAGAGGGCGGTGGAGTAGTTCTTTTAAAGATTCTTGGCGCCGATGACTCGACCGACAACGTTCTCGGATTCGTTGAAAGCACCGTCTTGAATCAGGATGGAGCCAGCGCTGGTCTCACGGCGCCGAGCGGCGCAAGCCAGGAAGTTTTGCTAAGAAAGGCTCTAAAATTAGCTGGAATTCCATCCGACGCTATCGGATATCTGGAAGCGCATGGAAGTGGAACTGAACTCGGCGATCCCATAGAGATTCATTCGATAAAATCAGTTTTCGGTGCTGGACAATCTCAGTTGCTGATTTCTACCGCAAAAGCGTCTGTTGGACACTTGGAATCTTGCGCGGGATTCGCAGGCTTCTTCAAAGCACTGCTGTCTTTGCAAAAAAGTAGAGTTTCACCTCATCTTCACTTAAAAGCTCTCAATCCCAAGATACAACTATCAGACTTTAAAGCGCATATGCCAATTGTTGGTGAGACTATGAAGGACGTCGCATATTCTGGAGTGAGCTCTTTTGGATTTGTTGGCACAAATGCTCATGCGATAATCAGTTCGTCACAGCGCCGAACAGTTCTCAATGAAGACATCGTATGCAACGCTTTTGTCTTGCCTGTTAGCGCAAAATCGCTGCGAAGCCTCGAGTTGCAAGTCAAACAAATGATCTCTTACCTTACTGAAACAAATGCTAGCTTAACTGATATTTGCCCTAGTTACGCAATTGCGAATGATCACTATCGTCATCGATTTTGTGCTGTTGGATCGAACAAAAGACAGCTATTGGATCAACTGAAAAACTTTAAAATCACTAGCGAAGAACGCAGGCCGTTGTCAAAATTGGCATTGCTATTTACGGGACAAGGAGCGCAAGCTTTAAACATGGGCCGACAGCTATATCAATCAAACTCAGCGTTCCGCGAAACGCTTGATACTTGCTTTTCTTTAATCGATAGTTATCGTGATGAAAATGTGAAACTTCGCGATGTTATGTTCCCAGCGAGTAACGGAATCAGCCCTGAGCTCATTCATAGGACGAAGTATGCGCAGCCGGCGCTATTCGCGATAGAGTACTCTTTAGCTCGCTTGCTTATGTCATGGGGCGTGTCAACCACATTCCTGATTGGTCATAGTGTGGGAGAGCTGAGCGCTGCAGCGGCGGCAGACATGATCAGTCTGGCTGATGCTTGCCGACTGGTCGCTCATCGTGGACGTCTTATGCAGTCGCTAGCACAGAACTCCAGTGGTATGCTTGCGCTGAACGCAGACGAACGGGTTCTATCTTGCTTGTTGCTTCGCGTCAACACCTTCCTCGCTGATCCTCTCGAAGTCGCCGCTTACAACAGTCAGAAACAAATATCACTATCTGGTTCAGTCGTATCGGTGGCGATCGCTCATTCTCTTTTCAAAGAACTCGGCCACGACGCTCATTTATTGAGGGTTTCTCACGGTTTCCACTCTAAATTCATGGAGCCTATTCTTTCTGAATTCAGATTGATAGCCGAACGAAGTTGTCAACACTGGGTATTTGACGACAGGAGACCGCCAATTTCGAAAGAAAAAATAGCGTCTGATCAACAGTCTCTTTACGAACTTACGTGGACGGAGCAAAAGGCGCTCGATCGATTTTTGGACGCAAAGTCTTGCCTCTTCCTCGATCTTGATAACTTCAGTATTCCATCGCTAAAGAATATGCCTTCCATAATTAAACATTGTCGCATAACCACAACAGCCCAAAGCGACCCATCCTCTCATGAAGTTGACGCTATCGATATAAATCATTTGAGATGGTTAGTAACGAACGCTCCGAACAACACTGACGGTATTTGGCTGAAAGTTGGCTCAGATTCGGGCGCAATTTTTGAATGTTATCACGTTTTGGTTCAGCTAAGCAAGTTAGTGCAAGAACTCAGATTAAAATGGTCTCTTCGCGTGGTGATTGCCAATTCTCTAGAGATGAACTGTTTTGATAATCATTCTCAGCTTCATTTGGCTTCATTCTTGGGATTTGTGCGATCATTATTCCTCGAAAAATTATTCACAAGTGTGAAGCTGGTCGATGTAGATAATGACACCGTTTGGGAAACGATTGTAACGGAGCTTATGTCTTACGATGGCGAGCCTGTCGTAGCACTGCGAAATGGCCGTCGCTACACCTCCTGTCTAGTGTCTTCAAGTGTGGCTAGAAAAACATTTGATCGAATAAGCATTCCACAGGAACACAATTTTCAGATCAATATCGCAGATCTAAAGTGTAGTATTTCGGGTGCCTATAGAATAGAAATATCAGGTGGATTTGTAGAAATTCTAACAGAAATGTTTGCGCTTGTAAGAAATAGTAAAATACCATTTTTCGGTTCGATCGTGTCAGTTTCAAGCAGTCAGTTATTTGCTATTGGCGACACTGTAGTCGGCGTTTATCACGGTAATCTTAGGCATTACGTAACGATATCAGAACATGAAATAGCTTTGATTGATCGGCGGTCAGCAACTGAATTCTTACACTACTTGACAGCGAATTCTAATCGATCGCTACATGACTGCCTCCTTTCGTTTGTGGAAGGACACGGCTTGAAAGCGAGCGCTCAACTATCTGTCTTTCCAATCGAAGAGCTCTCCAGAGCTGCTGAATTAGTTGAATCAGACAACGATTTGTGTGCAATTGCGACAATATCTAAACCAATAGTCTTTGATGAGGGACTCTTCGTTCTTACGGGAGGCGTTGGAGGGCTTGGCAAACTGCATGCGAAATGGCTGTGCGAAAAGGGTGTTGGACATCTTTGGTTGTTGAATCGCTCTAGAGCGACTGCAGAAGCGCAGCAGCTTGTCGCTGAACTGCACGAGCGCGGAACTAAAGCAGCTGCTATTCAAATGAACGTCGCCAGTCGGTGCGGAATGCAAAAGTTGTTTGGCACCTGCGACAAAGAAACACCCATTCGCGGATTCATCCACGGAGCTGCCGTACTCAGCGATAGCTCCATCGCGAATCAATCACTCAACACCTTTGAAAAGGTTATGCAACCAAAGGCCATGGGTGCATGGAATCTTCATCTCCTATCAGTGGATATGAACCTTGACTGCTTCGTTCTTTTCTCTTCAATCGCGTCGGCGTTCGGATCCCCGTGGCAAACGAATTACGCCTCTGCGAATGCCTATCTCGACGGACTTGCTGACCATAGGCGTCATATTGGCCTACCGGCTCAATCGATCAATCTCGGACCTTGGGCACAGGTTGGTCTGGCAGCCAATTTGACCAAACAGCACAACTCCTACGGACTGGACGCCATTCAACCCGAGTCAGGAACGAAATTGCTTGGTTTGATAATTACGCAGCAACTTAGACATCAGCTGCTTGTTGACATCAACTGGGAGAAGTTTGGATCGTTATTCCCGCATATCAGACAGCATAGCAATCAACCGGACGCGTTGAAGGAAGTTGACAACGACGATACAGCAATGTCGCAAACGGGCGACGCGTTGGTCTCGTCCTCGACTTTCGTCGAAGAACTCTTGTCTCTGAGCAGCGCTATGGAGATCAAAAAACGAATAGCCGTCTTTCTCAGCGATCAGCTGCACGATACGATGGGCTTGTCGGCCTCTCAGACCATTGACCAGACGCAGGGATTCATGCAACTTGGTCTCGACTCTTTGATGGCCGTCGAACTTCGAAATTCCATTCAACACGCAAAATGTACACTTGTCGCGCCGGTTTCACTGAATTTCCCGTCGATCAGTTTGACGGCGATTTCTTCGGGATTAGCCCGAAAGAGGCAAAGTTCATGGACCCCCAGCAACGACTGGCGCTAGAAGTGGCGTACGAGGCGATAGAGAAGGCTGGCATCCCACCGAGCAGTCTGACTGGCTCGTCGACCGGAGTGTTCATGGGAGTGACAGGACACGATTACGTCGACATGGTGCTTGAATCGTGTAACATTAATGAGATTAACGCTTATTTGGGCACCGGCACAAATGGGAGTGTTTTGGCGGGCCGGCTGGCCTACTCCTTCGGTCTCGAGGGACCGACCATGACGATCGACACAGCGTGCTCGTCGTCATTGGTCGCTCTCCATAGCGCCTGTCAGAGCTTGGCCGCTCACGAATCGGACATGGCAATCGTGGGCGGTGTCAACCTGATTCTAAATCCCATTTTCATGATGGTGCTGGCCAAGGCGCGCATGCTCTCACCCGACGGACTCTGCAAGACATTCGACGAGTGCGCAGACGGCTACGTGCGGAGCGAAGGTTGCTCCGTGTTGGTTTTAAAACGACTAACACTGGATGAACTGAGCAAGTGCCAAAGAGTGTTAGCAATAATTGACGGGTGCTCTGTCAATCAGGATGGAGCGAGTAGCGGGTTGACGGCACCCAACGGCGTTTCGCAGGAAAAACTCATGCGCGCCACGCTGAGAAAGGCAAATTTGGAAACTGAGGCCGTGTCCATCCACGAGTGTCATGGAACTGGAACATCTCTCGGTGACCCCATCGAATTGAACGCAGTGAAGAGCGTCTTTGGTGGTGTGAACCGACGCGGCGCCCTAAACTTGACAGCAGTTAAAGCCAGTATTGGCCACTTGGAAGCCGCTGCCGGTATCGCTAGCATAGCAAAAGTGTTTTTCGCCCTACGTCATGCCTATCTCCCTCCTCATCTTCATTTTTCTCTTCTAAACGCCAAATGCGACGTGACACTAGAGAATATTTCGCTTCCCATCTGCGGCGCTTCAATAGATCCCAAATGTTCTGCGGGTATTAGCTCTTTTGGATTCAGTGGAACGAATGCGAATATGCTGATGCATTTGCATATTCCAGAAGAAAAGCTTTTGCCATTTTCCAGTATGCCATCTATCTTAACTCTCTCCGCTAAATCTCTCAAATCTTTGGCAGCACTTTGCAGAAATGTCGTAACATGCTTAGCGCAAGGACCAAATCGTCTTAGTACGCTGTGTGCATCATTGCAAAAGGGCCGAAGTCATTACAAGTATCGTGTAGGTACCGTAGCGACTTCGCACGACGATTTGCCAAATGATTGGTTGAATGATAACTTTCAACCCGTAGTACATCGAAAAGTCACTGGAATAGCAATACTGTTCACAGGTCAGGGGTCGCAGTACGCGAACATGGGCAGAGACTTATTCCACACATGCGAAGAATTCCGATCTACAATGTTACGCTGCGATCGGTTACTTTCTGCACATCTTGACTATTCCATTTTGGAAGTAATTTTTGCTTCCGACGGCTCCAAACTTGATCAGACATTATTTACACAGCCCGCCCTGTTTGCTGTCGAATATTCTTTAGCAAGGCTTTGGTTAGATTGGGGCGTGCAACCGAAATATGTGCTCGGTCACAGTGTAGGCGAGATCGCCGCCGCGGCCGCGATCGGAATGATGTCGCTAGAGGACGCTTGCAAGCTGGTCGCCTGCCGCGCACGATTGATGCAAAAGTTGCCGTCGGGCCAGGGTATGATCGCAGTGGACACTGACGTCGACAGAGCAAAGAGAGTTCTTGCTTCGTTTACTTCTTTGACAGTAGCCGGTGTCAATGGGCCGCAGCAGACGTCATTTTCCGGCTCAGTAATAGAGCTCGCCGACGCCAAGCAATTCTTACATGAACTCGGCTATCAGTCGAGAACGTTACCTGTTTCGCATGGCTTCCATTCGCAAGCGAAACACTGATGGACGCTGTCGCCAGGCTGTATAGCAGCGGCGTTGATTTTGATTGGCAACGAATAAACAAAGATCCTGTCGAAGAGCTGGAATTCTTCCCCGAATACTGCTTCAGCAGACGCAGTCACTGGGCGATTCCGCCAAACTTCAGATCGAAAATGGGACCTTTGGCAGACGTTACGGAAAGGAACAAATCTGCATTGAACATTCAGTCTAGCACTGATAGCGACGATATTGATGAGCTGCGCTATCGGCTCTGTTGGGAGAAAGGTCAACTTGCAGGTGAAGCAGATAGCGCGAAGTGGGCAGTAGTCTATACGGAGAATTCAAGTATTTATGCAAAAGAACTGAGTTGCGCAAAATACTTGGTGTCATTATCGGTCAGCGGCGATTGCAGTGACTGCAATTTCATTCTCCGTCCAGACGACTTGGAGTCGTTCGTGTCGCTCATGACTCAGTTAAGCAATCGAAACTTGTCAAAAGTTGTTCTACTCTGGGATAGCGGAGAAAGTGATTGCATTTCAAGTCGATTAGAAAGAGAACTGTTACAGATTCGGTGCATTGTTGAACTGTGCAAAGCATCTGAGAAGCTTTCGAGTGATTTTACGATTTGGGTGGTTACTGTTGGCGCAACATTGGTCAACGCGCAGAATTCTGTAGGCTTCCCTTGTACGGTGTCTGCGTGTCTGAAGTCGATTGGTCAAGAAAAATCTCGCATTCATGCGAGACACGTGGACTTCTCTGACGAAATAGATTTTCGCTTCTTAACGAATGAATTAACTTGTGAGAATTTATCCGATGAGCCAGCTGTTTCTTACAGAAATGGCGTGCGATATGTCGAGCGTCTCATTCCATTTGCTGACACAGTATCACTTTCTTCAGCAACTTCATTTTCGCCTTCTACAATGACACTAGTGAGTGGCGGTCTGGGTGGGTTGGCGTTAGAGATGGTGAAATCGCTGGCTGCCTCAGGTAGAGAGGAATTTGTTCTTTGCGCACGACGTGCGCCAAATATCGAAGTTCAAAAGAAAATTGACGCCTTGCGGCTAGAAGGAAAGATAGTAAGAGTGGGGCTACTGGACGTGTCAAGCTCTGAAGACATGTTTGCGTTGATGAAACATTTGCCGGTGAGATCGACTGTCGGCAGCGTGCTGCATGCAGCAGGAATCGTCCAGAACGCATCATTGGACGCGTTAACTGGTGATCAGTTGCGAGCAGTGTTTCAACCAAAATTTGTTGCCACATGGTATTTACACAAACTGACCTTGGCTCAACCCCTCACAGAACTCATGCTCATGTCTTCCGTTGCTTCAACCCTGGGCTCCCCTGGTCAGGTGAACTATTCATCCGCCAACAATTTCTTAGACGGAATGGTCAGTTATCGTCGATCGTTCGGCCTTGCGACGCAGTGCAGCAACTGGGGTCCTTGGGTGGAAGTGGGCATGCTCGAGAATATTGGCGAACGTGGCGATCTCATTCGTAAACAGATTAATCGTCGCGGATGGCATTTCATTCAGCCGCATATCGGATTAGAAGCATTCAATCAGAGTCGGACACTGCCGTCAGTGCAACAGATTGTCTTCGCAGCCGACTGGAAAACTATCGTGGCACAACAACCGCAGCTCAAAAATTGGCTTCAGCACGTTGTTCGTGTCGACTTCAGCACTCCACCGCAGCCAGTTAGTAACAGCGTCGAGCCACAACGGTCCACCAAATTCGTGTTCCAAGAAACCACCGGTTTGGAAGTGAATCGTCAAATAAGAAATACCATCAAGCAAATGGTGGGTCAAATACTCGAGCTACCATCGGCGCAACACGTCGACGAAGAGCTGGGATTCATGTCGATGGGACTTGATTCCTTGATGACAACCGAATTTCGTAACCGCCTCAGCCAAGAATTTGGTCAGTCGGTGCGCTTTTCTTCAACCGTTCTTTTCGACAATCCCAACGTCAACACACTGGTCGAATATATCGTCGCTGAAGTGACGAAACAGAGCTGCGCAGAGAGCATGAACAAAGTAGTCGCTCCCTCGATGCGATTGGAATTATTGGATCTGCCCGAGTCAACAGCAACCGATGTGGCGATCATCGCCTTCTCAGGCTCTTATTCTGCTTCGCCGACCGTCGACACATTATGGGACAACATATTAGCCGGCAGAGAGTGTATAGACTTTCTATCTAAAGAACAACTTTTGCAAATGGGCCTGGACGAATCAGTCGTCAATCATGAGCGCTATTTTCCCAGTGGCGGTCGAACCAATGATGTAGAAATGTTCGATCCTGGTTTCTGGAAACTGTCACACAGCGATTGCAGTTTCATCGATCCGCAAATTCGCAAATTCCTCGAACATTGCTGGGCGGCACTCGAACTAGCGGGTCATATAGGCAGACGTCAGCAGATAAAAACTGGAGTGTATGCGGGTGCAGAAGTGTCGACGTATGTGACGGCCGCTTCGCCGAGTGAGAACTATGGAAGTCTCATGGCCATGTACTCTGAAAATCAGAACGACTTTCTGCCCACGTGGGCGAGTTACTTTTTGGGCCTAGATGGGCCGTCAACGAGCATATATACGGCGTGTTCAACGTCTGTTGTGGCGATGGTGGAAGCTTGCAACAACCTGAAGCTGGGCCACTGCGACTTGGCCTTGGCGGGCGGATCGTCGTTGGTGCTGCCCCATATGCATGGCTACATGTATCAGGAAGGGATGATGTACTCTAAAGATGGTCACTGCAGACCATTTGACCATAGGTCTTCGGGCACAGTGCGCGGCTCAGGAATAGGCGTGGCAGTGCTGAAGCGAATGGACGACGCTCTGCGAGACGGCGACACAATCCATGCCGTCATTATTGGCTACAGTACGAGCAATGACGGACACAGAAAGTCTTCTTTTACCGCTCCTAGTCCCGTTGGTCAGGCAAAGTGCATCTTGTCGGCCCACAAAATGGCCAACGTAGTATCCAACAACTTGGACTTTTGCGAAATGCACGGTACTGGCACTCAACTGGGAGACGCGATCGAAATTCAGGCGCTTCATCAAGTGTTCCGCGCAAACGAGGACGTCACTCGTGCGAACAGTTGCCTCATTGGCTCTATCAAAGCAAATATTGGACACGCTTTTGCAGCAGGGGGCATAGCCGGCATCTTTAAAGTGTGCAAGATGCTCGAGCACTCCATTATTCCACGTCAGATTAATTTCGAGGAACCAAATGCCGGTCTTGCTTTGCACACAACGCCGTTTACGGTAAACAAAGAGCCGGTAAAGTGGGACAGGGGACGAGAAAGACAGCGGATTGCAGGCGTGAGTTCGTTTGGAGTAGGCGGTACGAACGCGCATGTTGTTCTTCGCGAGCCGGAAGGCGCTCATCTGGAAGACGAACTGAGCCACCCCAATGATGTTCATGTCTTGCCATTTTCCGCGCAATGCGAAGAATCCTGCATTGATTACGCAATAGCACTGGCCGCTTTCCTAGAAGCACGACCACAAATTAGTCTCTGCGATGTGGCGAATACACTGCAGCATCGCAGAGAAAGCCTCCCTGTTAGACAGGCCGTCGTTTGCTCGAATATCGCTGAGGCTGTTTCGAAGTTGCGCTCTCTGACGACCGCAGCGCAAGCAACAAAGTTGGCCGACGACGACGTCGTCTTTATGTTTTCGCCGCAGGGCGTTCAGTATTCGAATATGGCCAAAGCGCTGCTTGGCAAGGCGCCAGTGTTCACAGAAACTGTACAAAGATGTTGCGACATTGTGTCGGACATTACAGGCATCAACTTCAAAGAGCTAATGTATCCGAGCGAAGACGACGGCCTCGCTGAGATGATCGTCTACCGCAGCGATTGGACTCAACCCGTGCTTTTCACAATTAGCTATTCGCTCGCAATGCAAATGCACGCTTGGGGTGTTCGACCGTCGGCTATGATGGGACACAGTTTGGGCGAGTACGTGGCGGCTACGGTAGCCGGTGTTTTTGAACTGGAAGAGGTGCTGCGTATCGTAGTCGTTCGAGGTCAGCTGATGCAAGCCACAGACGCCGCACGTATGTTGGGTGTGTCGTCGGATAATGTGGAGAGTCACTTGCTGCCGGGAAGCGAAGTGACTGCAGTGGTGACGCCGAACATGAAAGTTGTCGCTGGCCCTCCGGAAATTATTGGAACGCTGAAGAAGCGCTTGGACGCGATCGACGTAGAGAACTTTGAAATTCGAACGTCGCACGGCTTTCATTCATATATGATGGGTCCGATGCTGTCGCGATTTAAGGAACACTTGTCTCTCTGCCGATTGAATGAGTTGGATGCCAGGATCGTATCCAACATTGATGGCAAGTACATGCACCCTGAGCAACCGACCGACCCGTCCTACTGGAGTCGACACATTCGCGAGCCGGTTCAGTTTGGGAAGTGTGTTGCCACGCTCACTGAGACTGCTCGGGTGTTCGTCGAAGTTGGCCCTCCCGGCTTCTTGTCCACGCTCATACGCAAAATGAACACCCACCTGGACGTAGTCAGGACAGTCGGCTCGGCTAGATCAGCCAAGCAAAATCCGGGCGAATGTCAAATATTTGAAGCGATGGTCGCTCTTTGGAAGCTTGGCTATCCAGTTCAGTGGCAACTCATTGCTAAACCAGGCCGCAATATAGCTCTGCCAACTTATCAGTTCAGAAAGATAAAATGCTGGGTTGATCAGAGCGAAGCTCGACAACCGAAGAAACATCGCATCGAACAATCGTTTTACCAGCCGACATGGCAGCTCGTAAAGGCGTTAAAGCCGATCAAACGAGCACTAGGCGAACAAACTGTAAAACAGAAATGGCTGATTTTCGCTGACGAAGAAATCGTATTGAGTATTTCAAAAGAGTTGCGTAAGTTGGATGCGATATGCGTTGTGGTCACTCCGGCAATTTCGCCTGAAAGGACATTTGCTGTTAAAGGCGAAAATTTATTGGAAATCAATCCATTTGAAACAAAGTCCTATGAGAACTTATATGAGCATCTGAAGAAGAAAAATCTGATGCCAGATGTTATCTTGCATGGATGGCAGTTCAAGTCGCAACTAAACTACAGTAAACTGGACGACATGCGCAATGAGCAATTTTTCGGTTTCTTCAGCATCTATTTCCTACAACAGCACCTCTTCTCTTACATGTCCTCCGAAGTGAAACTGTTGGCGATTGTGTCCAATCTGGACTTATCTCCCGATAAGAGTACCATCATAGGCGCTTGCCGTGTCATTGACCAAGAAATGAGTTGGGTCAAATGTGCCTGCGTTGAGACCGACTATGAGACGGTTCGCGTCGACACGCTCCTCTCTACTCTATTGCACCTTTGTTCCGACAACAACTCGTTCGCTGGCAGTTCCATTTTCACTATCATGCGCTCATCGCTCTACCAGCAAAAATTCACCGTCGTCGATTTGCCCTCATCTCCTACTGACATAAATGTCAGCGCGAATGACGTCATTCTTGTAACGGGTGGAATGAGTACAGTGGCGTTGGCGTTTGCGCGCGAAATAGCCGCCCGTTTCTCAGTCACGTTCATCTTGGCGAGTCGTCGGGGCGCCGACTCTGGCGTCGAAAACGATAGTGTGACCAGAAGTTTGGCATATCTCCAAGAGCGAGGATGCGTGGTAGATATAAGGAGAGCGGATGTTTCGTCGGAGACGGATGTCCAACAGCTCTGCCAGTACATTCAGCAGACGTACGGACGACTGAACGGCGTGATCCACGCTGCTGGCGTATCCACGGCAAACAAACTGCAGAAGAGCATCGAGGATATCGAAAGAGTATTCAGTGCCAAAGTGTACGGCTCTTGGCTGCTGCTAAACGAGATGCAAAAGCTGAACCTTGAAGTCACCTTCTTCATGATGACATCATCGTTACTAAGCATTATGGGTGTACAAGGGACGATCGACTATTGCGCGGCGAACAACTTTTTAAATCAGCTCGCATCTCAGCGCACCTTTGATTGCGTGCGTACTTTTGTTAGCGTCGAGTGGCCTGGATGGGCGGAGGCGGGAATGCTCGCCAGCTACGATCACTCGAAGAGCGATACATTGCAAAGTCTGCTGACGACTGGCTCTATCACTGAGGCGGAAGGGCAAAGATTATTTGCGACGGCGATGTCGGTGAGAGAGAGCAGTCACCTCCTGGTGTCCTTCCTCCCCCCTCTGAAATTACGCGCAGCTGTGCGACGAGTGCAATTACAGCCGGTGGACGAGGACCAGCGCGTCACGGCTGCCGACCAGCCGCTGGTCAATGTCGATGCACAGTCCGTCGAGCAGATCGTGCATGACGCGTGGTGCGACGTACTCAGCGCCTCAAAAATTGATCAAAATGACAACTTTTTTGATATCGGCGGCCACTCTCTCAATGCTGTTCAGATTGTGTCGCGTCTACGCAAAGTCCTCAATGTCAACTGCCCCGTCAAATGGCTCTTCGAGTATCCAACTATGTCAGCGTTTACTTCTCAGCTCCAGCAGTTGTTAGATGCTAGGAGTGCAGATTTGCCGCGCAACCAAAGGGAAAACGAAGACTCTGTAATCACTTCAGTTGAGAAGACGCAGGACTTGCTTCTAAGTCATGCGCAGGCAACGATGTATTTCTTCCAGCAATTTGAGCAAGACAAAGCGATCTACTACAATATTGTCTTTGCGATAAACTTTAGTTCTGGACTGAATTTGAGACTGCTGAAAACTGCTTTCCACAAAGTAATTGCGCGTCAGACAGGGTTGCGTACGAAATTTTCTCGCGCCGTTGACGGCACTGCACGTCAGGTAATTCTGTCACTGACAGAGTCATCAATCAGTATGGGATGCGGTTTGGTGGTCGATCGCGAATTCGAGCGAAACGTCAAAGTAGACGCGCAATATTCCTACAAACTGCATAAACCGCCGATTAGAATTCGCGCCTTTAGATGTCGCGAGACAGGCGCGTTCAGATGTACTGTATCACAATATCACATATGCTCATGATTGCTGGATTCAACATGCTAATGCAACGACTGACGGGGCAAATAGAGGTGGCGGTAGGATGCCCAGTTGCGGGGCGCCACAACTATCAAACTGAAAACATGATGGGCTATTTTCTGAACAACATTCTCATCTACAGTCGAGCATCAGCCGACAGCACCGTAGAGCAGCTAATTAGGAATGTGCGCAGCACAGCCTTGGAGGCGTTCGAACACCAAGAGCTACCATTCGACGTCCTCGTCGATGGACTGGGCATCAAGAGGAACATGCAGTCGCATCCAATTTTTCAAGTTTTTTTCAACTACCGCCACGATCTCGACTATCCAGAAGTAAATATGGTCAACTTGCAGTGCTCCGTCGATCAGCTAACCATCAATACCGTATTCGAGCTGTCGTGCACGATTGATATAACCACCGACGGTCTACTTGTGACTTTCGAGTATAATACCGATTGCTTTTATCGGCAGACAATTGAGCGCATGGCTCAGCAGTACCAAACTGTCTTGCAAAGCATGATATTGCAGTCCGCTGAAGTCATCGACAAAGTGAGCATTTTGCCCGAGGTTGTTCTGCTCGAACGGAAAGAAATGTACGCTACATCGGCGCTCGACTATCCTCAGTCGAAAACCATTTCCCAAATACTCTACCGACAGACCCTTTTCACCCCAAATAGCGCCGCTACGACTCTTCTACAAGAGGTTGTCAGCTACTCGGAATTCTTCGAAGAAGCCAGTCAACTGGCCAGTGTGATCCAGCAGAAATACTTGCAGGCCAGCGGACAGACACTCGCGGCAGACACGCCGATCGCCGTCTGTTCGCATCAGAGCAAAATGATCCTTCCGATCGCGGCAATAATGCTCAGCGGTTGTGCATATATTCCAATCGACCCGACTTACCCTTCGAGCAGAATACAGTATATGCTGAGTGATGCGGGCACGAGCATCTATTTGGATAGTCGAGCGGGGATAGGCAGATATGATTCAGGTCCCGATCCAGTTGATATACGCGAACGACTGGATTCTACATCGAAATACCGATATAGGCGATGGTCGCAAACCAACTGCGATCTGGCTTACGTTCTCTACACAAGTGGCTCGACGGGGCTGCCGAAGGGCGTCTGCCTACCGCAACGAAACGTCGTCGCCTTCATTCAGCACACCACACTCACTTCGGCCGTATCCCACTTTCACCGAGTTTATCAGTTTGTCAATACCGTATTCGACGTGAGCGTCATGGATATCAATCTGACGCTGCTCAATGGCGCCAACCTGGTGCTCGCCAAAGAGCGCTTGAATGCTCCCGCTGAAATCGTTAAGAACGACATTCACTTTGCATTCCTAACTTCGGGCATGGTGAACAGTTTCAGTAAAAAAGACCTAAAACAGCTAGCATACCTTGAGAATCTGTCAGTGGGCGGAGAGAGCCCCGATTATCAGGTTATGTGCGAATGCGTCGCCTTGGGGATGCGTGTCCGCCAGATCTATGGTCCAACTGAGACAACCATTTGGTCATTAACTAATGACTTGAAACTTCTAGACAGTTACAGTAAGGACATCGGGCTGCCGCTGCCGAACGAAGCGGCGTACGTCTTGGATTCTTCACTTCAGATGGTTGGTACGAGTGTTCCAGGCGAGCTGCATATAGCGGGCGTCGGCGTTGCGCGTGGCTATTTCAAACGACCTGAACTGAACACTGAAAAGTTCATTCCAAATTCACTCCTTGACCGAGAGAGCCGCGTAAAGCGAACAAAAATGAAAATGTACAAAACGAACGATCTTGTGCGCGTGCTGGCCGGCGGCAAATTTGAATTTCTTGGCCGGCGCGACTTCCAAGTGAAAGTGCGAGGATTTCGCATTGAGCTGGCCGAAATCGAAGAGGCGCTCGCCGAGCACGACTCGATTGCGAATGTCGTCGCTTTGGTGCACGACGCTGTGCAGAGAGATCGTACCGACAAGTACTTGGTTGCATATGTCGTCGCTGTCCAAGGACAGAAGAGCGTATCGTCGACGACGCTGCGCGAATATCTGCGCGAGAAACTGCCTGAGTACATGATTCCGAGCTTCTTTGTGTTGCTCGACGACATTCCGCTCACGCCCAGCGGTAAAATTGACCGGACGGCGTTGAAGCAAGTCTTCATCAGTCGTCAGGATGCCCTCGATGATCAGTCCGAATCGGCGCCGCTGACCGAGTGGGAGCAAACGATCTTGAATGTTTGGCTCGAATACCTTCCCACGTCGCGCATATCTGCGGACGACAGCTTCTTCGAAGTAGGCGGCAATTCGCTGCTGACGCTGAAGCTACGTGCCGCATACGAAGATCGCTTCGGGCTCGACTTTGTTCAGATTGCCGACGTGTTCCGCTATCCGACGATTCGCTCGTTTGCGCGTTTCGTTGAGGGGAAGTTGGGTGGAGAGAAAAATGATTACGATAAAGTCGTCCAAAGGCAACTGTCCTTTGATGCCATCGTGCCTCTGCGGATGAGCAAGTCCGCGCGTGTCAATATCTTCGTATTGCACGCGATTGGCGGTTCAGTATATCCCTATTACCCGCTGGCATCAACACTGCCCGACCAATTCAACGTTTACGGCATTCAGAATGTTGGCATATATGGAAGCGAGTCGAGTGCCCACTCAATCGCCGACCTGGCGCGACTCTACCTCGAATTTGTTAGAAATATTCAGCCGAGTGGGCCTTATTACCTGATGGGTCAGTCGTTGGGGGGCTTACTGGCGTTTGAGATGGCTGCGCAGCTAAAGGATGCCGGACAGGAAGCGCCATTTGTGGTCATGTTCGATTCGTGGGGATTGTGTGGCGGGGAAGTGAACGTCGCCGGTGTGAGAGAATACCTGTGCGAACGGCTGAAGGCTCACAATGTAGAAGAAGGGGGTATGAGCGAAAAGAATATCATAGATTCGGCAATGTTGTTGGCGCAAATGCTGGCAGATTACAGTATCCCGTTTTGCGCCGATGTGAAAGTGCACTTGTTCAAGGCGGAAACTCTGGGAGAGTCGGGGTTGGGACGGCTATGGCAGTCGAACGATGATGTGGGGGAAGTGACGGAGGAGTTGGTGCGCTCAAAACCGCACAACTTCTGGCAGAGATTCACGGGGATGCCGGTCAACGGGTGTCTGGTGGCGGGCGATCACGACTCCATGCTGCAGATGGAGCACGCAGCGGAGCTCAGCAACAAAGTAGCTGCGATTTTTGCGCATCTGACAGTCTCTAACTGATCACGTGTCAGTTATTACTAGGGTGGTTCAACTGAAAACAATAATTGCTACATAGACTGCGGCATTGTGACATTATTGTTTTTAATTGAATCACCCTCGTACTATTGTTATGCAAGAACGGTAGCGATCGCCGAAAACCTAAAACAGCCCCTTCAGTCACCGTAGCTCTATTATCGACTGGCACTTACGAGGAACAAGCCGGCGTCGTCCAATTCATACGGCACATTATTTACAAACAGATTGTATTCAGTGTACCTGCAAGTGCGTTCAATGTACAACCCTTCAATGCTTAACTTTGCTAGTCTAACAAACATACGGTGCGCTCGGCGAGTTGGCGAATGAAAGATTGAATGTCACCGGAGGTTTTGATTTCGGAATCACTTTACCATTAATATTCAGCATAGCTCGTCTGAAACGCGTATAACATAATCATGCTGCGGCAAAGTACTGTAATTATTCAAGGGGTCCAGCCAGCCATCCACTGCGTGCGCAAAATGTACCCTAAATTGTTTTGAGCCGCGAATCACTAATTTGCTGCAAATGCAACACCTCAGACTGGAATCTCATCACTTCACAGCCTAGCGATGTGCAGCTCGCAACAATCCACAAAGCATTGCCCACAGCTCCAGGTGCCCAGAGTTCTCCTTCAAAAATGATAAGAACGTCGTCGTACCTGGCAGCATCGCCATCCTGTAACTCAACGAAGCAGTAACCAGCTGCGCGACCGGAATATTTATCGTAGACTATCTTGACAGTTTGCACTTCCTCTCCCATGCGTGCAAATGCCTCTCCGATGAAATTGGCGTCCATGTACGTCTCCAGGTCACCCATCCAAAGCGTTTTGTCGCCTGGATTCGTCATACTTCCCAAAAACTCGTCTCAACTTTTCGCAGATTATCTCCGCAGCCGATTCAGTGTCAGAGATATGATTTTTCTACAAATCGCAATCAATTCTCACGTTCATTATCCAACAATTATCGATGGCGCAGCAGCGGCCAATGTCGATCCGATCTGCACGCACTATATACGTAGGTCGTTCGGCTACGGTTAACGTAGTCGTGTCAAGACTTGGATTGCTTCAGTGTCACGATCATATCATATGCACGCGCTCGGTAAACAGAGTGGAACTGTGACGTGCCACATTGGTACCTAAATTATTCGCAGAGTGCCATTTTTACAAAAAAAAAGAATTTTCACTCCTTGGACTTTGATGGTGGGTGTAGGAATGAATGCGTAGCGCATCACCCGCGGCGTGAAACCGAAATGACAAGATAGTTTGACGAATGACGAAGTTCTGCATGTGCTCCTTGATTCGCTGCATTTCATTTATTTCTGTATTGCAAACATCGTGCCCTCCAACTGGCGCATCAACGACTGCGGACTGCTCATTGCAACAGAAGAGTATTTGCCGCACAAGAAACAACTCCACAACAGCAGTAGCGGTTGGGTTAATCGCAGTCTAGTTCTTGCTTGCTCTGACTTTCTCTTTCGCAGCAACAACCACCTTCTCCTTGGCGGCGGCAACGACGACCTTCTCTTTGGCGGCAGCAACAACGACTTTGTCCTTGGCGGCAGCTGCAGTCTTTGCCGTAGCCACAACCTTCTTTGCAGAGACGGCGTCTCTGGCCTGGAACGCCGCCCGTTTCGGGCAAGGACAGTAGGAAGCGTCGTCGCCCGGTGGACCATCGGGACCGGGAGGACCGGGAGGTCCGGGAGGTCCGGCTGGGCCTGCTTCGCTTGGTGGGCCCTGAAACAGAATATGAGAGCTCAGGAAATAATATGGCGGAGACGATGACATACCGGTGGGCCTGGCGGTCCTTGACTTCCTGGATTGCCGTTACCTCCTGGCGGCCCGTTGTCTCCTTTGGGTCCAGCGGGACCGGGTGTTCCAGCTGTGCCGGGATCACCCTTGCCGCCACTCGATCCAGGAGTGCCAGGTGGACCCGCTTCTCCATCCTCTGCAAACAGGGGCGTCCGGCCGATCCTGGCGGGCACGTATTCTGAGCATTGCATTCTAAAAAGCGCATCTAATTTATTGCTCGAGGAAAAATTGCATCAACTTACGACACTGTCCTGGTGCCTGACGCTTCTCTCTGCGCACGAATACGCTGAAGCGGTGAGCGCTGCGCCCTGTAAATTCTCTCCAGATATCTTTCTCCAGCAGCTTGAAGTCGCTCATATCTATGAACAGTTCCTCTTCTATGCTGTTCATCTTTCCGGCCAGCGCAGACAGGAACCACATCGACAGCATCACCGAGCCGACCGATAGGGCGATCGCCGCATAAGCGGCCAGTCGAGCAAAACTCATACTTTCTCTCTTTTGTGCAAAAGGAGCAGCGCTGATCCTCGAGCGGTTCGTTGGCAAGATGGATCGGAAATCGAAATGCGGGGATGTTGTACCGAAGACCGTCTTTTAACATGATGACGACTCGACCGATGAAACGGTTCAATTGGAGCGCGTCGATCGGGGTCGGTGTTCCCTACTGGTGTTCCAGTCCACTCTGGTCGTTGAAAGGAAAACAACTGTGCGGATCTTTTGTGACTCGAGACAGCACGATCCGGTCTATGCAAAATCCGCCGGTCTGTTTGTGCCGTTTGGCGATCGCCGCCGGCCACGCTCACCGAAATGTGTCCCACCGCGGTTAACTACCAGAGACTTTTTGCGCAACGCCGCGGACTCTTCATGCGCGTCCGAATCAGCCGATCGTATCGTCTCAAGACGACGCATGGGATTCATTAAGCTCCGTTGCACTGCAATTGAATTCCACACCCAGTGAGTATTGCGTCGCAATAATTTTCATCACTGATATCAATCTTTGCCAGCTTTTTTTTGTAAAGGGATACGCAAAAAGTCACTCCTTACTGCGTTATGATTGGATAGAACGGCGACGGACGAGCATAATTCTGGTCATCTTTATAGTTGAGACTATGATAGATAATGGGAAAATGACTCGAATATTGACTTAATGCGTAGAAAATAATTTTAGCCACTGGTAAAACTCTGCTGAAAGTGAACGCTGAAGTGTGTCCCTTTATTACAGCTTCAAGTATGTCAATTTATTCGCGAAGCAATACTTAAATTATTGACGAACGTTGTTGCGTCGCGAGAAAGTATTTTTCGCCAACTGATTCATGCCCTGATCGCTCGGCTAATTACTGAACATCGCAACCAAATATGTTTCAATGCGAATTCGGGCAATTTTGCGCAACGCCGTCAATTGGCTGTCATTCGGATGAGAGAATGTTCGCGCATGCAACAAGACGCGAGTTACGCGACTTTCCCCCGCACAGAAATCACATTTTGCAAATCGTCGTCGTTCAACAAAGATGGTTCTTCGATCGCAGGAAAACGACGTTCATATCGATGAGACGCCATTTCATCGTCAAATTTTGATGAGAGCAAAGTCGTACGGGCCGTCCGTAACAGCTCTGGTGACGTCAGTTTCCTTGAAAAGCAGCCAAACTCACCAGATCGACCGTTGCAGACCGATGCCGATACGACGAAAACGGTGTCGTACAAAGAATTGTATGACAAGTCCTACGCACTGGCCACATACATGAGGAATCTCGGAGCGATCAAAGGCGACGTGGGATGCATCTGCTTGCCCAACTGCATTGAATATCCTATCATTTTCTTGGGAATGGCGATAGTTGGTGGCGTCACTTCGGGAGCCAATCCGGAGTACACAGCAGGTTGGATCTCGCTCTGTTTTTAGCGCTTTGCAGTCGCAGTAGCATTTCGCTTAAATATCTTGCAGAAGAGCTGCGTCACCATTTTTCCGATTCCGACTGCAAATTCATTTTCACTACCAGCGCGACCTATGAAAAAGTTCGAGCTGCGAGCAAACACTTGCCAGTGAAGGTTGCTGCGCTATTGATATGCAGAATTATCGAATGTCTCTTGTTCATTTTTTCAGTATATATTTGTTCTTGGTACTCATGTACCGTCCACAGCAAGAAGCCTGTCCGATATAATCACAAAGACTGTTCCGAACTATTCCATTGACAGTGGTATTGAGTTTCTGCCGGACGACACGCTGATCCTACCCTACTCGAGTGGTACGACGGGCCAACCGAAAGGAGTGATTATAACTCATCGTAACATGAGCGCGGAAACAGCAATACTCAAAGCGTAAAAACTCTTTTGCTGCGCTATTTTTAACGGTAATTCTGCTCATTTGCAGCGCTGTATTTGACAAGCTGACGACCATTAGAAGCGAGCGCTCAACCATCGCGTTTCTGCCGTTCTTTCATGGATCGGGATTTTGGGCTCTCTGCTACGCGCTACTCGACAAACATCATACCATCGTTATGCCCAAGTTCCATCCGGTCATCATGCTGCAGTGCATAGAAAAATATAAAGTACTTCATTTATCTATGAATCAGAAAGTCGACGTCTAACCATTATGGTTGCAGGTGGACACGCTGAACGTCGTTCCTCCAATTGTTGCATTCATGGCGAGAGATCCGATTGTGGAAAAGTTCAATTTAACGTCAGTCAAAATCGTACTGTCGGGCGCAGGATCGCTCAGCAAAGATCTCTCGGACAAGTTCGTCGAACGATTTCCTCACGTTACTGATTTGCTGCAAGGTACACTTATGCAAATGAGTATTTGACTAAAAACAGCGATTAGGATATGGTATGACTGAGGTGGTCGTCCTAACTCATCTCACTCCGATCGGACTCGGAAAGGACACTCGTCTGGGCAGCTGCGGCAAACTGTTGCCCAACTTTGAAGCACGGGTACTGAACGAAGAGAGATTAGGAATCAAAATACTAACCAGTACATTTTCAGTTGATTGACGCGACCTCTGGTAGAGAGCTCGACGGACCGTGTCAACGAGGAGAGCTTTGGGTCCGATCGCCGTCGGTCATGAAGGGATATCTCAACAATCCCGATGCTACCAAGGAAACTATCGACGAGAAAGGCTGGCTTCGCACCGGTGAGCCACGGTCGATTCCGTTTCAGCACACGCAAATCATTCGAAATTTCAGGCGATATCGTCTACTACGACAAGGACGGCTTTTTCTTCGTCGTCGATCGTTTGAAGGACGATGTGACGATTACACCATAAGTAGCACAACTCGGACAATGGGGCGACGACGATAAGTGTGTGTGGAGGTGTGACAAGGCAGACGTTCCGTCTTCATCCTTGATCCTATTCAGCTGGCTGCTGGTCACATTCACTGCGCTCGCATTGCTCTGCGCGTTCGTGGCAGGACAGACGGTTGAGCGAGTGAGAGAGAAAGAGCGAGAACTTGAAAGGGAGACGACAACAACGATAGGCTTTGTTTCTCCGTTGTGCGCAGTGCGGTCAGCGTGCACGTGTCACCTCGAGACCGCCTTACAGTCCGCCTATCGAATCGACCGAGATTCGTCGTCGCCGTCGTCTCGTCAGTGTGCCGAAACGAAGATGCGCTGTCTGCTCTGTTTCTTGACCGTTGCCGGCGCCGTTTTCGTCGCCGCCGAAGATCGCGCCGAGGTCGAAATTCGCGCATCAGGCGCCTGCAGTCCGAGTTAGTTTTTTGCTCATTCTCTCTCTTTTGCCTCACATTGCCCTTTAATCATATATACCCTTGCAGTTTACCTCAGTAGGAAAGGAATAGAAGTTAGTAAATACCGACCGAAGATTCGTTTCAATCCGGACAGAGTACAACTAGAACCGAAGAACCCCATCATTCCCGGATGTATCAAGATCAAGGCCGAAGGCGTAGAAGTACTTCAAACAGTGAACAACCTTGTGGCTGAAATTGAAATGCGTATCAGCGGCACGCCCGATCCTAGCAATCCCACTCTGCCTTGCAGTAGGAAACTCGACGAGAAGACCAACACATGCAAGTGCGAAAAGGCGGACAACGCCTGGTACGCTCTATTTCGCGTGTGTCGGTGAACTTTTTCAACTCGATGAGCTTTAGTGTCTTCTGCGACTTCTGCAAGCAACTCCGCAACAACTCCCCAACAGTCACTGTCAATAAACATGAGCGCAAAACGATATTCGGAGCGCAGAATAATGTCTGCGAATGCGAGCCAATGGAACCGGGACTCTACGACATTGAGACGGAAATCTGTACGCCCGATATCGCCGACGTCCGCCAGCACATTCCTCCCGAACTTCAGAATGACATTCTCGAAAAGCGACCGGTGAGTACTTGAGAGCCGATGCGTGCAACGTACGGCAGTAGTGATTATGAGAGTTGTTATTTTTAGATCTCAATGTTTATCACGGTGTACTTGATGGACCTGGAACAGCACGCATATGAGTCCTACTTGTCGGCGCTCGGTCGGGCGATCCTCCGTCGACGCCAAGCGCAGAGCACAATCGCTTGCTTTCTCATGGGCATCGATGTGAAAGTCGCCGGCAATTTCGGTCCCAAGTGAATGGTCATGGAGGCCAGGCTCGCGGGTGTGATGATGTTATGTTAAGGCTATTGTGATTCTTATGTGTTTCTGTCAAATGCTTTGTCTGATGTTGATTGAATTTTATTGGTATTGAACTACAGCCACTGGCTGGGAGAGTAACTTGCGCTTGACGCGTGAGAGTGATTTTGACGCCAACGAACACCGCGATCAAGTTCCCCTACGGTTGAATGCGCGGATATAAGCGATTTATGTAATTGTCGCCAACGCAGGTGACAATGAGCCACACTCCCGGCAAACTAGTCGGTGACCAGCATGCGTGCAGTCGGATGCCTTGGGCGTCGTTCGCGATACAAAACTAGCCGTAGGACATCCCCCCTATACGAACCCGTTTTGTCCACCGACTGACTACGCGGCTCCGTTTCGCCCCATCTATCAGGGCCGTAGTCCCTGGCGAACACGATTCAAATCTCCACTGCCGCGTTCATCGGATGTTCTTCATCGCTCCGTTGTCGGCCATAGGTCTTGCGGGCGCGATGGGCACCGGTCGGATCGCTCTCGGTCTCTTGCTCGCAGTGGTGATCACCGACCTGTCCCAGGCTGTTGAGAACGACATTCACCTCGATCTCATTCGCCATCAACCGTGCATCTGGCGCCAAGGTATGTGTTAACTCTATGATCGCTTGCTATGTGCACATGTTCCTCGGTTCTCTTTGTAGGATGGAGCAAGTGGAGCAAGAAGCTCGAGTTCGAAGGCGGTGATCGCTCGTCCGGACCTCAGCTAAAGGAAGATCCCGCTCAGCCGGGTTGCTACTTTATCGCTGGCAAAGTGACGGTGCACGAACCGATACACGATCCGCTCAGCATATATCTCGCCATCTCCAACACCGCAAATCGCAATAAGCCCCCTGAGCCGTGTCAGGGCGCCAATCAAGAGACGGGCTGCGGTGGTTTCGGCTCCTGGTCTGTTCGGCCTAGATGGCGGCGTTCGCAACAATTCGTTCCTATTGCAGCTTGTACTGTTCGGCGTGTGAGACGTTTGGCACAAGCCAGTCAATAGCGAAAGCGCAGCTGGCGCTAAACGGCGCGCCACTCGACTGCAACAAAGGACTGGACGCCGGAGTGTACGATAATTTGTCGCTGAGGTTCTGTTTGCCAACGAAGCGCGAATTTCTCGAATCTCAGGGGATCACCGAAGACGCAATCGATGCCATCTTCAGCCCAAATGTCTGTCAATGGTCTATTTATTCGGCAGGGATGAAAGTGATGATATTTCAGGGCGGCCAGTCGGGCACAGTTAACAATCTGGGCATGTTCGCCTCGGTTTACATCTTCGACAGAGACGTCCGATCGCTGATGCGATCGCAGCAAAAACTCGAGCAATTGTTCAGGACAATGAAGAAACTTCCTACCCACGAACCACTGGACTCAAAAACCTACTGGTCCTTGCCATTCAACCAGTTACTCAAAGAGCAGAAACTCTTTATCGCGTGCCACAAGCTTTACGGAAACGTACGAATCGTTACTTAGGCAATAAAACGCTTTCCGCTGTCACATATAGCATTTTATTCCTCTCCTCATTCTTTCATGCAAACCTTTCTGCATCACACATTTCTTCAGGCCGTGTTCATAAGTCAATTTAATTTGTGTGTCATTTGAAATGTTCTGTATGATGGTGGTTCCTTGATTTCATGTTCTGACGACTAACAATCATCATGAAATCGTGACAAATTCCTCATCACTAATGTGAAGCTATGATATGACCTAATAAGGCAATATTATGCCCATACAGAATAACACAAATTATTTCGAAAGTATGCACACTATCTTTGTGCAAGTCAATATGATGCCTTAGTTATTGTTCCATATCTCTCACTTTCTTCCAGTCTCGACCGTAGAAGGTGTAAATCTGATATTTTGATTTACCTTATTTACCTAATTAAGTATACCTTCTTTTGCATTGGAAATGTCCTGTATCCTGTGTTTTCCACCAATTTTCACACTGTTTCCGCTTTCTTGGACACCATTGCACAATTGTTTTTGTTACATCCATCTTTAATTATTTGTGAAATTTTTAACAACTAACTTATGTGAAAAAGAGATGGAAAGCAGATTTTACTCGTGTAAACGCAGACAAGACTTGCTAATTGCTCATCTTTCCTCTCGCTAATGATAGGAAATTGCACAGAATCAATAAGTATATATAAATATTTCGATAGTGTTCGATTAATTTTGGGCGATAATTAACTTTGAATTTCATACAAGTCGCTTTCGCCTACTAATTTTGACAATATCGATCATTTCAATCATATTTCAATATAAATTATTGCGAATATCAAGGCATTGTTGACTAAGTACAATAAGAATGATCCCGATACTTTGTCTTTGAGAAACAAGGGGTGTAAAGGGTTTATCGAATTCAGTCGAAATTCGAATACGTGATACAACAAATTTTTGCGGATCTTGAATTCTGAATTTCAACTCTCAATTTGATTTCATTTTCGAATATCGAAAAACTGCGAACATACTACAGTTCTATTACTACTGCTTTTATGCAAATGAGGAGATGCTGGCAATATTTCACTGTCTTAGTTAGGCCCACTAGTCCCACTGGCCATGTATGCGAAAACTGCTGTTTTTTTAAGTGTTTCTTAAGTTTAGTAACTGTTAAGCAGGGATGAAAAAAATTCGAAAATTACTGGAGTTTCTCGAAATTACGCCCCCCTGTACTCTTTTTTCAAGAAGCGGTAAAAAATTTTCCGACAAGCAGTTGTACATGACGCAAGTTAGCTTCGAAAATAGGCATGTAAAGCTTCCATGCTTGATACTGTTTGAGATGAGATAGTCGTTAGAAGCTGTTTTGTAGCTTCTCAAAAACAGAGCACGGGGGGGGGGGGTAATTTCGAGAAAACCCGGTAACGCATTTTTGTCCTCTGCTATCTTAGCAAACTCAGCAAAATTTAGTCAAAATTTGCTGAATTTAATGTTTTCCGAATGAGAAGAAAGACACAGTATGTGAATATCCAAAAATTAAGGTATGAAACATCATTATATGTCACCCGCAGACATTCGACATCATTCAGCAAGCGTCTTGCATTCTTCGCTTCTCGCATAGAGTGGAAAATCACAGATACTGGATAAAATAATGATTAGTTCTCTTGTGTGCATGGAAAATTTTATATTATGGTCATAACTGATCAGAAATAATAGTTATGGGCAAGAGCAAATCGCTAAGTATCACCCGATCAGCTTGCGGATATTAATTTAGCATGCACGTTTTTGAAGAGGAACGCGTTGCATCGCAGAGGGTGCCATGATATTGCAATTTCACTATCCTCTACACCTAAACGAGGCCTGCGAGTAATATTCAAGCGTAATGCGAAAAAATCAATGTTTTGAACGACCCGTATGGATATACTGTAATACTGTGTTTGTACGGATCTTGTAAACTATTAATTTTTTCGTGCGATCGTAGATGAACTTGCACGCACGCCTGAATTACGTGCGGAGACTATATTTGCACTTGCAAAAGACGACTGATAATTGCTAATCGAAAGCGCTGACTAAGAAGAACAGAGAAAGAAAGTGCAGAGAAGCAATGAGAGACCAACAGTCCGTTTGCACTTGCTAGAAGGGGAAAACGAGTGTGGGTGGTGCGTCAGTTGGTGTCATTAGACGCGGACGTACCAGCGGTCAAGGTGACCACCCGCGCGATGTGGAGGTGGAGGCCATCGAAGACGTAGTAGGACCAGCTCTTGGTTCACGTGTCGCTCGCCAAATCAGTCACTCTGGAACTGGTTGTCGTTTTGGCCGAACCCGCCCGGTTGTCGTCGAGACGTCCCTTGTTTACGTGTGCACCATCAGAACGGCTAGAACACTCCCGCCGCCATCAGTCGCGTCTGTTGTCGTCGTCTTCTTTATTGTCGTCTAGTAGATAATTCTGCCGTCGTCGTGCGAAGTCAGTAGCCCTTGTTCAAATGTCCCTGCTACCCTACTTTGTCGGTGTAGCTTTTATTTCCACCTTTGTCGCTACGACAAAGATCGGAGGAAATGGCGACATTAGTTTCGACTTGGAGCTCATCAAGCATCAGCCGTGTCCGTATCAGCCAGGTGAGTACTGTTTCAATACTTTTGCTCTTACGCTTATATTTTTATCCCTTGATCTACAATAGCCTTCAGTTTTACACATATTGCTAAAATGAGCCGGCGGCGCCCACTATTCCTTTATTTAACGCTAGCTGAAATATCGATGCAAATAAACTCGTGGGCGGTTCTCCGAAATGATAAAGGTTTTGCTGACGCCACCGGTTCGTCGAATCGGAAGGTAACTAGAAACGAAACACAATTATGTCAGTTCTGTCGTGCACATTCCAACCGAGAACCGGATTCGAAAATGCATTGCCCAAAGCGCTTTGAAAATCGCTCAATCTCCATCAGCTCAAAATCCGAGACTTTGTTTTGTCCACGTATTTTAAGTGCGTCATCATGTTGACCATAATTAAATCATCTGATCGAACAGGTAAATAGTCGTTTTTCAGGGACCAGTCGGTGGCACAGAAAGATGGAATTTGAAAGTGGAAGCGGCAATCGTGGACCGCAACTGAAGCCTACGCCAAACCGTCCAAATTGTTACACGATCGGTGGGAAAGTGACAATTTACGACGATCTCAAGGGCGACATGAGCGTCTATATCGAGCTGAAAAATACGGCGAACAGAAATAAGTTGCCCGAGAGATGCGCCAATCAAGGCTCCGACGGCTGCAACGGCGTTGGCTCATGGTAGGGTAACATGAGGGGTGGTGGCATTGTTGAAGCGTGTGGGCGGGTAAGGGGGGGAGGTAGCAAGAAGGAGGGGGGGGGGGTTGAAATAAAATGTGAACCGGGGTTGGAGAAGCACGAGCAGTGTGCCTTTGGACATTCGTACTCACTCAAAAACATTTCAGTCTGTACTGCAATGCGTGTGAGACGTTCGAGAAGCAGTTGGGAGCGCAAGCTCAACTTCTGCACAACGGCGAGCCAGTTCGCTGCGGTCAAACGCTTCACAAGGGCTCGTACGACAACCTCGAGCTGCGATTCTGCATGCCGAAGCTCGACGATGCGATNCTGCACAACGGCGAGCCAGTTCGCTGCGGTCAAACGCTTCACAAGGGCTCGTACGACAACCTCGAGCTGCGATTCTGCATGCCGAAGCTCGACGATGTGATTAAATCTCAGGGCCTCACGAAGCAGACCTTCCTGTCCCTTCTCCAGTCAGAAGTGAGTGACGCGACATTTGTCCACCGCTCACCACCACCCTATTTTCTTACAGGATGGCAAGAATCTCCGAAGCATGGGCATGTTTGCCACTGTCTACGTCTTCAACACTGACGTCTCCAGTCAGATGAAGACCCAGATGCGCGTCGAGCAGGTCTATCGCGCCTCCAAGCGCATTTTCTTCAAAGATGAACCTTTGCCCGAAGATGTCTACTGGAGTCTTCCTTTCAACAAAATGATTCAGGACAAGCGTCTCTTCATCGCTTGCCATAAAATCTACGGAAATCTCAAAATCGATTACAATTGATTCTAAAGTGTCTATGAGTGTCTATGTTGTGTTCGCTTTTGTATACAAAGAGCTGCTGTTTCCGATTTCATATCGGTAGAATGCCCGCCGTGAAGGGAGGGCCAAACGGTCGGTCGGTGACGGTCCGTGACCGCGAATAAACGAATATTTTTTCTACGCACTAATTGTACACACCACTGTTTTGATTCACCGAAGGTTCGATGATTTGCTGATGTCAACAGATGGTGAAGTGTGATGCCAGATGATGTCACAAGGGACACACGCGTCTTCATACAATGACGATGATCAAGTAAACAGTGCGAGTTGAACTGGCTTTTTTTAGGAATGCACCGCTTGGGGCCAAAAAGCGAGCGCGCACACCACGTCATTCGTCGTCCAAGTCCGGAGTGCAAATCGAAACGGCGCCGCGCTGGCGGATGCCCGCAACCGCTCCTTCAATTTCGCATGGCGACAAAAAGTCGCGTCCCACTAATTCACCTTCAAGCGCTCCTTGTCTGATCCGCATCGACCAGTTTCTCTGTTCTCACACACATGTGCGCACAATGCACGCAATCATTTCGTTTTCAAACGCTCCACTTGCGTCCTGAAGTAGCTCATTTAGCGACGATGCATATCAATTGAAAGCATTCATAGTGTAGTTTTTTAACGAGAACATGAAAGCAGCGGTAGCATAAATTTTTGAATAGCAGGAATGCCACGCTACACGTCGGCATTCTTGTATTTTGCGCAGTACCGCTTTTGTGCGTCGCAGCTCAATCGCTTCAGTAACTTTTTACTATCAAACGTCCCCGTCTGTGCCGGCAGGGTAAAGATGCATCGCGGAAGGCAAATAGCGTGTGCTATCATTGATTAATTTCTTTTCATTTGCATCTTATAATTACGATATCTGCAACCCTTCGAAAATGAACGAGACGCCGAGGAGAGGAGCATACTAATCGCGCATAATTTGGTCGACGGGACGATTCATTGTAGAAGAATCTCAGGCATGCGCGAAATTTGCGAGAATGCTACCCTAATTAAATTCCATTGTGCTTTCACAAAACTTCTATTTTGGTTCTTTGCATCTCTCAGATATGTCCGCAAAATACTCGACGACGCGTGCAGAAGATCACAAAGGAAACCGCCGAGTAAAAGAGCTCATGTAAAGCATTGTGTGAGTGCACCGGTACATATTTGCGTTCGTGAAAAATGCACGCATGGACGGCGATTCCGACGCTTCCTCGTACATGTCGCGCGTACTGTTCTGCGTTTAATCGACTAAAAATCCCCTGGAGCCAAATTGCGAGGAGATAAAAAATTCTCGAAACAAAAGTATACAATAGAATGCATATTTTCGCTGCAAATAGATGCAACGCTACAATGCGTCGTGTCGCACAGGCTTAAATATAACCCTTAAAAAGTCTTGACGCTGCGTGAAAATTTGTCTTTATTTTCGAGAAAAGCCGGTACGCCACACTCAACGAAGTCTTGTCGATGAGGCTGAATGACCGTGGACCGGTTCTGTTGCGCGAAAATGTCACCAGACACTCACTTTTATCAACGCGATATCGTTTTCGTTCGACAGCGCGCTAAGAATGTCTGGCAGCAGAGTTTGCTCTTTCGTGCGTGCCGTGCAGCGTATTTAGTCATGCTTAATAATTTCCAGTTTTACCAGTCGGAACAAGCGAAATCCTACCGTACTCTGCAATGCGCCCTGCCAATCAAGGCCACCACTCGCGCTGCAGTAAAAATATTCCCGCGAAAAAGAAATAGCACCCCGTCGCATGCTATTTCTTCTCGCGTATTTTTGCCGCAGCACGCGCGCCACGACGACGGGCATTTACACAGAGTCAAAATTTCTTCGTCAGTAACTACTCGTCAAAGGGAACGCCGCAATACGCCTTAGTACGACAAGGAACGGCGCGCACCTTAACGTTGTAGAACCAAAGTTTTACAACGTTAAGATTGACTCAATCCTCCAGTCATTATTAAATTTAAATAGAGATGAAAGCGGAAAAATGAATTCGATTCCGATGTTTTATGCTAATTGCAAATTAAATGTCATACTGCAAAAATATTTTGAAAAGCTCGTTAATGAGCGTGTTCTTACAAATGTTATCTCGCTTTGCGACGACGCAATTTGCGTTTCGCGTGCGCGCACCCTTTTGCCGCGAGTTCAAAACTTAGTTTTGCTGTCGCTGACGAAGAAGTTGTGACTAACGAGAGAGAGAGAGAGGTGGTATGATTTGAGATTGGCGAGAGAACGGTTCACATGGCGGAACGATGCATAGAAATCCAGCTGGTTACAATGCATGGACACTATTCAGTGCTACGACACGACGTTTGACAACGAGCTAGCTTGGCTCACTCTTCAACGCACACACGGAACGAAGCGACACGCAGACGAACGTTTGCCGGAACTGAGCTGAGAAGTCAAGTCAGGCATGTGATCACAATTAGAAACGAAATATCCGGCGTACAATACAGACTACACCACAAGAGCATCAGTATTAATCTCCCAGCAACACGCAATAATGTAATAATCAGCTCATCTGTCATCATCAAGAGAATTCTCCGTACACGTCAGAGGCATAATTGTACAGCTGACATACGCACAATCTTTATTACAATCTCAGCGCCTGCTTCATTACCTTACTATATCATCAATACATTGCCTCTTCCAAGTCTTCAAACAGAGAACAATAGAAGCGACTTTAATTTGCATCATTCCGGCCAATTTACCGTAATTCGAATAGGACTCAAATAAATCTAAACAGACGCAACACGAGCGCGACGAATTGATACTCGATGACTGAAAGAAAGCGAAACAGACACGTACGGTTGTTCGCGCGATGACAAACGCCAGAAGACAACAAAAGTGGTGTGATATAATGAGAAATGGAGACAGGCAATTTGACCGACTTGCTCGGACGAGCAGCAGACATAGTGAACCATTACTGCTGTTGTTGCTGCATGCGCTGTTGTCGTTCGTATTCGGGCAGCGACGACTCGCTATCCTTCCGCGCTGGCGTCGTGCCAACCAGGGACGAGCTATGGTATAGTTTATACCATCCGATCGAATTCGAAGTCGAGAGATCGAGATCGTCCAGTCGAATCTGGGCTATGCCCATAAACGACTTGCGCTCCATTCGACCGTACTCACCCCATACAGTAACCTGCAGTTATAGTGTTCATGTAATGGATAAAAATAGAAGAATTTGGCGCCAATTTGAAATACCTGCAACATGCGCCCGCGCGGCGATTCCTGAAACGCCAGGTGTTGCTGGAAGAGCGGAGCCACAGTTCGACGAACGGATTGCGTTTTCGCTTTCGCTATACACTGTTTTCCTTCCATTAAGTACACTTTGACATAAGGCGCTGCAAGTTAACGAGTTATGAAGCGGTAAAACTCGATAAAAATAGTCAGTTCAGAAAGTATGATGCCCGCACATTATCGAATTTCCAAAATATTCCTTACCTTATTTGCCAAAAATGCTACATTCCCTTTGTTGCTCACAATTTCTCACTTCTACTCGACAAAGTGATCTTTCACTTCAAAGAATTTCAGTACACGCTGGTTAGTATAGATCGTATGTGAGCGTCTTTTGTATTTTTTCTGAATCATTTCGCCCCAAATAACATCAGTAAAGCATACGAAAACTGAAAAATTTTGCGAAAAGTTTCTTGGAGAACAAACGCCTAAACTATCGCTACGATTGATGCGGATTGGGCTAAATGATTAAAAAAATAGACAATATTGAACGTTTCCATTCATCTTGTATAATCAATTAGAATTGAATTTACCAGGATTCATCTTCGCGCCTTGTTTGACAACGAGATTTTTCGCACGGATAATTTCGACATCGATTCCATTGCGTCCTGAGACGATGCCGATCTGTATCTCGCCGAGAACAGGCGATGCCAAAACTTGTCGTCCAACTACTTGACCCGGTCCGAGGTCGTCGACAAACGTCCCCAGCGGACCGTCGGGTAGCAATGGCAACCAGCTGCAGAACACAAATTTCACATTGATACTACAGAATTGAAAAGAGAAAATGTGAAATAGCGAGCTGTCAGAGCAAAAGCAGGCGAGAAGAAAGATCAGAAAATTCGTGCGTGTGGCAATTGGAAAAAGTCCGAGTGCAGGCAACAGTGGAAAGAGCCGGGTGCATTCCACTTTCAACCATGAGAACCACTGGCATATTTGTTGATCCCCCTCCCCGAACTCCGACCACTCCTTGCATTGCCAAATACCGTACATTGTTCTTGGCTACAAATGAAAAGGCTGCGTAGTGTTTCGTTAATCGCAATAGTAATGATATGGTTTGCATCCAGTTTGTCATGCGCATTTACAAACAATTTACGGTACTTTTTTCAGAGGTTGGCGTGAACGGAGTTCGCCTTCACAGAGAAGAAGCGTATCGAAACCGGAGCAAGTTGAAACATACTCTGCTCTCCTCAGCACCGTTGCTGACTTCGGTAGGAATCGATAAAAATGTACAAAGAGGATCGAATTGTCAGGGAGAAGACACTGCTGAACCCGAGCACAGTTGGACAGTGGCAGGCGTAAGTGGAAAAAGAGAGAGAAAAAGGCCCATGCTTAGAATCAGCAACCGACTACAGTAGGAGACGCAAAGGCAGGCATGAAGCCGAACGGCTCGTGCACCGACCTGCCATCGGCGCTACCCCCCGACTCCGAGCTGTGCTGGCGCGTCTGCAAGAGCTGCGCTTCGCGCGGATGCCGAATGCCGCCCACCGACGACGGTGACGTCACCGACGACCCCGGCGAGCCCTGGCCGAACGCGCTTTGCAACGTGTGCGGAATGCCGACCTCTTCCGACCGCGGGAACCCTAGTCGCTTCTTTCCCTCTGAAATGCCGCGCGTCAGTCCGATGTCGCACACTTACTTGTCGGAATGAGATGAGTCCGTCGACTCCTTCGACAACTGCTTCAACAACGGCGCCTGCAGGCGGTCTGTCGACGCCGACAGCAAATCGGGCACACCCACCTCCTCCGATCTTGCGAATCCCGTTCGCTTCGCTTCTGAAACCAGCGCCACAACGACGCACATTAAGTTACCCTTACATATTGCAAACATCGTCTTCTTCTTCTTCATCAACATTGAAAAAATATACAATACTTTTAACTTGCTAATTAATACTAAGATATTGAAGTTTGCTCACCAACTTGAGCGCCACCGCGACCAGGAATCAGTCGAGTCATTATAGACTTTTTCCTATCTTTCATCGCTATCACGCTGCTCTTGGAACCAACGGCCGAGTCGCTCATGGTTCCGTCCATCATGTCGCTAATTGGATATTCAACATCTTCCTCGGGAGCCGTCTCCAAGCTGTTCTGATACTGTTGCAACGACTGTCCGTTGTGTCCTCGGCCGCGACGAGATGGCATTGATTGGCTGCTGTGCACGGACATGGATGTTTCGGATCCATCCGACCCATAGCCGGTGCCGGTGGCGGTCTGATATTCGCCTGGAGAGGTAGGATCGAAGGGAAGCGCGCGCTGACGTCGTCGACCGTTGCTGCCGGTCGGACGCGGAGGCTGAACACGGGGTCCGTAGCCTTGTTGTCGAAGACGCGCCGCCTGATCGTCCAGCTCCGCCATGGCCTGAAGATGCGCACTGAAAATCACGAAGCAGCAGCCCATTGGGCGTACCTCTTTGCCCCACAAATCCGAGGGAATGCACGGCAGGTTGCGCCTCGCATCATCGTCGTACAGACCCGTCGCCGTCTGATCGGTCGGCGAGCTGGGGTTGAGATCTCGCGGAGGCCGCATGGCCGCCGCAGATCGAGGTCTACGGTGGCGCTGGTAGCCCAAGCCCTGCGACGAATAGCAGTTGTCGCTGAGGTAGCCCGACGAGGCGCCAAAGTGAGCGCCCCAATCGTCATCGTCGTCTTGCCGGATCACTTGAGCATGCGGTCCTCGATGGTATGTCCGCGAACGAGACATGCCGTCGTGCAGCGTCGAACTCATCATCTGACGCGGTCCCAGACCACTAACATCTCTGTCGCTTCGATAGCCTCGTTGGTTCATATCTGTGGGGGAAAAAACAAGTCAGTATAAGAAGAACTCTGCTTGTGTGGCACCATTGATCGTAATCGAATTGGACGGCGACTGGGCATAAGCACTTCCGTATCGATTGAAGATGGCTTGCGTTGCTGGCGGAAGTTCGGTTCTCGAAGTGGCCACGCCCGTGTGTGGGCCACCAACAGCGTAGCCACTGAGTCGTCGCTGTCGTACGCGCTAAAAGGTTGAAGGGAGTTTAAAAAACAGCACTAATATTAGCTAACCGCTCGCAAAGGACTCTCGTCGTCCATGTCGACCAAAGTGTACCATACTGGCTCGTTGTTAAGCAGGGCGGACGAAAAGTCGATGAGGGTCTCGCCGAGAAAGGCGTTCGTCTCGTACTTATCGTAATCCCATACTGTTACTTCGAGCACGCGATCAACGAGAGTAGCTTGCGGTAGGCCTTGGTAGATGAACGGTTGCTGCCAGACTGGCGTTAGCGTGCCAGCGAGCACGTTACTCTGTCGCCTGCTTCTTTCGCTGCATAAGCAAACATGTGTTCGAAGCATCTGAGGTAACGATAGGGCACATTCCCCCCCCCCCCCAGGTGCCGTCAGAGGCCAATTTAATAAAGCAAATGTGAACTGTATTTACATCAAAATGTATTTACATCAGAATGCCGATTGGTCACCACGTGCAACTGTCCATTCCCTGCTGTGATGAACATACATTTAGATGTAAATACATTTCACATTTGTTTCCTGACATTCACCACAGATGTTCGCCTGTGCCCCACGGACTATTCAACTCCACACAAGCACCTACCTTCGATCCGGCAGCAAGAACATCTTCACGTAGGGGTTTCTTGGAGACCCGTCGGGCCTCGGTGGAATGTCAACCGCCTGATGTACTGTCACGACAAGTTGATGTTCTGCGCGTGAGTAGTACAGAGACATCTGAATCTCACAACTTTTCTTTAGCAACTCGGCGAAATTTCAGCACAATTACCTCTATGCGGCCGAATATCTGTCCTTTGGTGGAGGGCAGGAGCGGCTGGGCTGGTGCATATGGATCGACCATGGAGCTCATAGAAATACCGTAGTTGCTCTGAGCATGACCTTGCAATAGGTTTTGCTGCCTTGATCCCTGAGGTCCAGTTACCATTACCATAGGTGCTGAAATAGAAAAGAATTAGAGATGTATGAACATAGAAGAAGGAGTTGAAAATGAGTAGCTTACAGGCAGGACCGAAGGGATTTGGGGGAAGCCCGACAACTGGAATGCCGCCTTGCGCCGCAGCAGCCGCAGCTGCCAGCAGCTGCTTGCTTAATCAGCATTTTGGAGCAGCGACCAAAAGCAGAAGAGAGCGTTCAACAGAAAACTCAGCGCGAGCGATGATGGAAACGAAGGTGTCGGATGCGCGCGTCAATTGACATATGCGATTTGACAGTTTGGCAATGAGGCGCACGGATGGCCTTTTGAAGGCCAACCAACGCACTCTCTGTCGCCGCTAATTACTGCCTCAAGCAATTGCCTCGCCTGACATTACCAAAATGTCCTGAGCTTCCCTCATCACCCGCCACTCAAGTATACTGTACGTATAGTACCGTCCTTTGCCCCATCAACTCGGCTAACAACATCACTGAATGAATATAAAAATTCACCGAGAGGAACTTTTTGATCTTTGCCGCCAGCACTTGTTCATCTCGGTAACGACGCGGCTTTGACTCCACGTCACCTAAAAACATTCAGCGTTATTGCTCTAAATTTGTCACCATGGACTAGTTTCATAAAACTGTTGCTGATAGTTGTGAACTGAGATATTGAGTCTCAACTTTTCGTCATCTTCACCGCATTATCATAATGTGTAAATTTGATACTCAACGGCAATGGAGACTCAGTTTCTCAATTCTCAACGCTCGAAAGTTCTATGAAACTGGCCCCAAACTGTGAACAATAGCTTTTCATAGGCTGTTTGCACAAAAACACACAATGCAAGACGGTGACTGTGATCTTGCGTGTAGAAGCGGAAAATAAAGGTAAGCACACCCATGTCGTGATACAGGAACATATCAAGCCACAACAATTAAAGGGACATACAATTGATCTCTTTTTCAGTGGTAACAAGCAAAATTATGCCAAAAAACGAAAAGCTCATTTCGTGCTCCATTATGGAGGAGGGTGCGGCGACACGGCTGAGACTGAACTTAAAGCGGTAGAACAATTGCATAATTGCTGTGAGGACGCGAGTAGCCGTTCTGTCCGACGAGCAAGAATAATTGATAAATTGAGCACTTTCCATTCGCCACCATTGAATGCAGCGGGTGGGCGACCGCCGGGTTAGCTATTCGATGATAGAAAACGCCGGCCGGCCAAACAAAATGGGGACGTGCGCTGATACAACGGACGAGCACGACTGACGAGCGTGAAAGAGCAGCGAGCGCAGAATTGCATGCAACCGACAATCGAGCCGTAATTACCCGTTCTCCTGCCTACACAATTTTTCAAGCGCTGGGAACCGTATAGATATTGTAGGAGGCCTAAACGAGTTGCATTGGGACGATGAGAAATTGACAGCGAATCGCAGCCGACAGTCTCGACAAGAAGAAGCACACAACGACTATTGTCAACAACCATTCCTGTTAAATGCAACCGACAGATTGAACTATCGTCGCCGGTTCGGACGAGCATTCGAGCTGATTCGGGTCATTCAGTCAGTCGCTGTCGTCGGTGGCAACTTCCTACCTTTCTCAGAAGAATACTCGCTTTCAGTCTCGACGCGCACATCGTCGCAGCTGTGACACTCGGATGTCGAAGGGAGCTCTTCTTCTGACGAACTGAGCGAGGGATATTGTCTTGAGAGGCGGGATTTGCGATGCCTCGTCGTAGGCGGATGGTGATGCGTTGACGGCGGGCCGGTCGCTTTAGCTCTGCTCCCCGTCGAGTCGGGTAAAGTGTCTCGATGAGAGTTGCCTTTGCCTCGTAGTTCGCCTTGCCTGTTGGCATTATTTCTGGTGGCGTAGGTAGTCTTTGAAGACGTGACCGGCGGATCCCTGCGCTGTTCGTCGGCGAGCGGCGGTGATCGTGAGTCGGCACTGAAACGCGTGAGATCGATTAACACACAGCGTCTCACTGAAATCTGCTAATTACAGTCGGTAATCGGCTCCGCCAATTGCAGCGCTGTCTCTGGTGTCGCGTTCATCGGGCCGATCAGACGACCGCTTCCTCGCCAAGGACTCTTTTCGCAGGCGCTCTCGACGATTTCGGTCGGCGTCGTCGTCGCGCGGCTGATCGGTTCGCTGCTGATTGTTGCGCTCCCTTTCGTAACTGTCGTCGTAGGCGTCTCGATTTCTGGGCGGTCGCACGGCTTCCGGCGGCCGACTATCGAAGCTGCTCGTTTTGCGACTCGAGCGGTCGTCATATTGTGCATCTCCTCCTGAATCCCTCGCATAGCGCTCGCTTTGTTCGTTTCTCTTTGCGTAGTCGCCGCCGCGCTCGCGATCGTACGGGCCTGGGCTTCGACGATCCTGGCGATCGTCGACGGGCTCAGAGCGTCGGGAATACGGATCGTCGCGAGCGCGCGACGCCTTCCTGTCGGTTGGCGACGCTACGCGATCGCGGTCGCGATCACGGTCGCGATCGTCCCGAGTTGGCGGCGGTCGTCGAGCGGAAGACGTTGGCGATCTGTTTCGATCGCGGTCGTAGTCGGCGCCGGAATCGCGCGAATCGTAGCGATTGCGAGAGGAATCGCTGCGATACTGATCGGGAGGACTGCGACGCGAGTCCCTCGAGTCCACCGGCCGCCGGTCATCCTGCCCGTTCATATGCCGCTGATCGGGCGGCGTCCGTCTACCGCGTGCTTCGTTCTGCAATTTGACTCGGTGTGAATATACAGAGCCAGTCCCACGCATTCGCCTCGCATCACCCATTCTCCGGTAATCTGCTCGCAAAGCACACTAATTAACCCAATAACGTGACAGTCGTCGTTTCATCATTCTCTTAGCTTAGCTTAGACGCTTCCCGCATCAGGGTGTTAGAAAGTAAGTACTTCAATTGCTCCCTCAATATTACCTCGAACGTGACTGCGGGCGGGATTGCGAAAAATTATGCCCGATCCAAAAAAGTGATTAGAAAAATGAGAGAGGTAAAAAAGGGTCTGTCAATGCTGTCTGCTCGCTCGGTGCGGCTGATTTGGCTAGACAAGAAGAGACAAGGCAAAGAATTACCTCTAGAGTCGACTGACGCTGGAGGGTGTTCTGCCGCCGCGTTTGCTGATCAGGAGGCGGTCTGCGGTCGACGTGGTTGCTCTGCGGCTGGGTGGAGGACGAAGACGGGAGTTGGTTGGGCGGGGTGGGCTGAGGGCGTTGCTGCGCTAGACCGTTGCCGACGGGGCGCGGGTGTTGCGAAGAGGGTTGAGAAGCGCGAGACGGCAGCGAAGATTGAGCAACGGTGTTGGGACGGGACTGGGTTGTGGGCGGCTGGGGTGTGCGCGACGCCGACGAGGGAGGCGTCGGGGAAGGACTGGCCAATTGCGCCGCTCTTTGCTGCTGCGGAAACGGTGCCGCCGTTTCGCTGGTCGGCGTTCGCTGAGCCGGGGTGGTCGCCTTCACCTCGCCTCCCTCACCCTCCGTTTGACCCAGCTGGAACCATTTACCCGTTTTCGCCAGTATTTGCTGCCTCTTTTGGCACAGAGAGCAGGCCCATATCGTCTGAAAGAAGCGCAGCGGATTATATTTCCTTTTAGAAAAAGACCCGTTTCAACTGCGAGTGGAAATATAAAATGTAAGAAGTGGCGCGCAAGACGCAAACACTGACGCGCTGGTGCACGGTGGTCGGCGGTGACGTAAATGACAAACAGATTGTTTGCGCGACATTCTGACAAGGCAAAAGTAATCACGGCGAACATGTGCGACCGGCGAACTGCAACTTTTGCGTACATGGACGGGGGCGGACGATATTAGCCACGAGATGAACGGGAGGGAGGGAAAGACGGCGCCGACTGTGAGCTGCTTGCGTCTAGTCGCCAGTTGCGCCACATTGCGTTCATTCTTCAATGTATCTTCAGATCGCTACGGAAGCGACGGACGGCGGCGGCGCCCCACCCTTGCCGTCGTGCCATCGATTTTGTCAAAGAAAAATCGACCCGGTCGAGCGCAGGTAGCCGCGAAATTGCGTCCGTCGGCGGAGAACCAGCGTTGTGTGACCTCGCGTCTCGCCCGTCTGCACGGCTCCCAGTGCCATCGGCCCGGCCGCTGCGAAGGAGGCGAGGAAAGAAGCGCATGAGAGTGGACGGGAAAGCGATGGGCAACTCGAGCCCACCGCAGCGGGCTAGTGGGACCGACGGCGACAGCCGATGCGGCGACCATCGCGCGGTGTCCGATGCCGGTCGACGGCCTACGCAGAGTTGTCATCGCGAATATGAGGTTATGGGCAACGCGGCTATAAGCGATCAGAAAAGCTGCCGCCGTCGTCCTAGTAATTAATCGACTGAGACCGACAATACGGTTAGCAGGAAATTGACATCCCTACGCCGTTCAGACACTCCCCACGCCTTTCAGCGACACCCCTGGTGCGCAACGCCGACACGAACGCCAGATTTGCCCCCTCCAAATCCAAAAGCCATAAAAATTCATGCAACATCCGCCGGCCACCGCTACTGAACAGCGAGCGAAAAGCGCCCGCCCTGCCCGCCGAATACGTGACGCGCTCTCTTTGGCAATAAGTCGCCGCGCTGCTCCGTATGGCTAACCCCCGAGACAACCAATCGATAATGCTAATGATAACGACGAGAAGCGGCACCGTTCGCGCCGGTGCCCACCAGCGCGACCCCGACCAGTTCGTTCTTTTCGCCCACCCACCACCCATTTGTCACACGCCACACACACTCACTACACGAACCTTGTTCTTATTCGTCGTCCGACCTCCGCACCGAGCGCACGACCTCAGTTGGCAGTAGAAACACTTGTGACCGATGCCGTCGGCGAACTTAGTCTTCTGGCAGATTTGGCAAATGGCATCATCCTGGGTGCCCACTAATTTCAGCGCGTTGTCTTTGCGCTCGTTGATCTGCCTGTCAATATCTTCCAGCTCTTTGTCCGCTTTTCTGCAATAGGCTCGTCGTACATGCTGCATCATCATCATCATCATCTCATCATCATCATCATCATCATCATGCAATAATTGCTCCCACAACCATCGATTGAAAAATGCGCGTCGAAACATATTCATAATAACGTTGTCATTCGACGCAAGGTCCCCACACCAAACCAAATCAATCTCATTGCATTGGCAGCGCGCACAATTGCGCACGAGCGAGGCCAACAAGGAAAATGGCAACGACGTGTAAAGGACTTAAAAAGACGAAGACAGCAGAATTGTTTGGCGGCAAGCAGCGAATAGTTTCGATGAGCAAACGGAGATGGGGGGATATGACGCGGAGCTGAGCGTTGAAGCGAAATAAACATTCATTGCGGCGAGGAAGGGGGAGCACGATGGAGGGAGAGACTGGACGGACGGACGGACGGACCCGAGCGCGACGACGAACAAAGAGAGGACGCTTACTCGGCGATCTGCGTCTCTTTCTCCTCTTCGGCGCGCTGGCGCATGAACACCTCCTCGATGATCTTGCGCTCCTCGGCGCTGAGATGGGACAGGTCGGGCATGAGGTCAGCCATCCCGCCGACTGTCAGCTATCGAAAGCGTCTCATGCCCGAGTCGTCCGCGACCACCGCCAGCCAAAGGCGCAATATCCAACTCGAGTGCCCAATATTTCACCGACCAACGCGAGCAACAGTGCCCTTCTGCCGGCAAAAATAATACAATACGTCGTCGGGGTTGCGTAGCGCAAGCCTCACACACAGCGGGTAGCGAGCTTTTATGGCAAGCAGCATTGGATCCTGCGCGCTCGCTGCCCGCCGTCGACGCCGACGTCGAGCTAGTTAGGCCCAATCGATCCGCCGTCCCCTACCGCCGCTACTCCATCGCCGCTGCAAGTCCGACCACCGCCTGAGCATGAAAAATTCAATGCGGCCACTGCGCGCCAAATGCAAAATCGCCACTTGCTTCAATCGAATGAAACATCCGCGTACACATGGCCGGCCATCACGCCCCCCGAAGGACGTAGAAAATGTCGCATCAAATGCACTTCTTTTTCGAATATACGCGCTGCTATGCGTTTTGCGTTATCGTCGTCGTCGTCCTCGTCGTCGTCCAATAATGTATGCAGTGACAAGTGACATCGGAGACATATAATCGCTGTGTCGTTGGCATGCGTGATCAGAAGTCGGTAACCTTCGACATAAAGGAAAATGCGTAGTGAGTGGAGCAATTGAGAGAGAAGCATAATGCGTGTGCGCGTGTTTAATATAGTGTTGCGCAAGAGCAATTAGAGAAATTAATCCTGCTGTTAATCGAACAGTCGTTTGCTGCAAACGTCCATCACTCCCATTTAATTTTATGGCGCACTCTGAAATAGCCCTCTCGAGCGCGGCGGAATATGCGATCATTGATTGCTGATGTCTGAATGTCCAGCCAAAGTCCGCTGCGTCAGTTGGCGTGTGCCGGCCTGGCTGAAAGTGGCGACCGATGAGACCGGTAGGCCAGGAAATCGGCAAGTTTACGCCGATGGGCGGTGATGGACTGCGCTGAAAGTCGGAAACGGCCGAGTTAGAAGGCAAAGAAATGGCAGCAATTACCTCGCAGGTTGATCTCGGCGGACGACGCGCCATCGACCTCCAAAACGCAGCGCCCCTTGGCCGGACTCGGCCCGTCATCCGTCTTCCGCGGTACCCATGCACAGCCGGGCGGGCGTCGACTCGGTTTGTTGGCATTTTCAGCGACAAGCAACCCGCTGTGTGCCATTCTCTGCCACGACCCGCTCCACATTGATTGGTAACCCGACCTCAATTGCGACGATGTTTGATGGCGCGAGAAATTAGCTGCGTATGCCCATCTTTTGTTGAAGTTGTTAATGTCCTTGACGGAAATCAGCGTCGATTCATCTTCCGTCCCGATGACCGACCGGCCAAAGAAACTGAATGCACTCTGGCGTCGCTTCAGCCAGTCCAACACCCGCCAACCGCCGCCAGTGGATGCGCCACCTCCGATTCCCACGTCCCCTGTCACTGCGGCGACTGTCAACGCCACGATCGTTATGATCGACGGCGAGCGGCCAAAAAGTCACCGACGCAAAGCTGGCGGGCCAACGAATGAGTCGCCACCGTCCGATCCTGAAATGCTCAGCTTGGATGACCCGGAGATAGCAGCTGTTCAGGACTCCTCCAGCATTGATGCGGACGCCGCTGAGCCGGTCGGCGATGTGCCAATCACGGCCGAGACGCAAGGGTCAGAGTCGTCGGCAGCTGAACCCGACCGAGATCATCGGCAGAAAACTCTCGACCCCATCCTGCGTAAAACGACGCCCGATTACGGATCATTCTTTGACGGACGCGTCCAGGCCACTGATCGGCGCAGTTACCGCAGCAATTTGCGGATAAACACCCCTGGCGACTACGATGGATCGTCGGAGGCCGTCCGTAGATCGGGCCATCATCAGTTGTTGCATTTTGTCGACGACGAAGGCAGCTTGTCGGACGCGATCTTGGAGAGGATGGAACGCGAACGGCGTCGAAGACGCGCTCATTCGACTCACTTCGAAATGAGAACGCCAGACGATCACCTGCTGAAGAGCGGCTCGAGCGAGACGGAATCTATTTCGCGACCTCCGCTCCGTCAAACGCTGCAGAGGGATGGTCTGTCGCGGTCGATGCCCAAGCTGGTGCAATCCATGCGGATCACCCGACACCCGACCGAGCGTCGGCGCCCGACCTGCGCGCCTCGACCAGCTCAATCCTGGCTGCACTTACCTCAAATGCCCGCCACCAGCAATTGCGGCGGCTTTGTTCACGCTATGAACAACTTTCCTCCCGGCCAGCATCACTCCAGTCGCCATCCCATGCATGGGCCGGCTCGAAACATCTTCGCCTACACCACTATGCAACCCGTTCGTCATACGGCCCACAAGTATCCCCAGATGCCCGACTGGCAAGAACAGTCCCAGTATGGATATCAGCTGCAGCAGGCGCGACCTTCGCAAGTCACGCGAAGAGTGCAGCGCCAAGAATCCGGCTGCTCTCCGAGCAACTTGGACGATTTCGCCAGTCAGCGCGATGCTCAACTCCAGGCGGAAGTATTTCCGGATGCCGCTGACAACTCTGGCTACTTTCAGCAGTTTTCGCAGCCGATGGCCGTTCAACAGACGCCAGTATTTGTCATCCCAAGTGTTGCAGGTCCGCCCACAATGAATATAGTGGGTCAGACGCAATGGCCCGCCGGTTACGGCGCTGGTGGCGAATCGACTTCAACAGAGCCGTCCGAGACTACGGGACGGACGCGACGAAAGAGTGCGACAGGCAGAAACTGCATGCTCGGCTGGATGCTCGCCGTCACCGCCATCATCATTCTGGCGCTGGCCATCGCGCTCTTTGTGCAAGGTTATTTGTCACGCGCTTCCTATTCTGTGAGCAACACGCTCAACCAGTCACTTTTTTCAGTTAGCAGAGATGCGCAGGAGTTGAGCCAACTGCGAGCCGCCGTCGCAGACGATTATCACTACGAGCAGAACCACCTAAACGGAGGACAAGGACTCGTCCAGCCCGCAAAACCGACTTGACACTTATGCTGTGCCACAACTGTTTCTCGTGCTTCTCTCTAGTATGTTGTTTGCAGCGCGTTGTAATGTGTATTCAATCAGAAATGGTCGTGCGGACAACAACCAGCTCATTATTAAATTTAATCGTTACTCATCACCTAATGACGATCAAAAAAGAGCAAATAGACACGTACACTGCACGAGGTAGACAACGGTCTTATAAAATGTTTGTCGCAATACAGTAGACAATTTTCAAACATAGTTCGCCGCGCGCCACGATACAATTCCATCAGCGATATACAGTATTGAGGAAAGTGAACAACCTTAATGTATTTACGAGAATTGTGAGGTCTGATGCGGTCATCATACTGATTATTACCACATGATCAACAGAGGTGTGGAACATGTCGCGACTGGGACAACTAAGCCAACGGCGCACGAGACTAGCGAGCATAACACACCGACCGTCAACAAGACGGTCGATCAACTAAGCAGAGTACGTGGCGTATGCGTCGCTAAAAAAAGAGAGTACTTGGCCGGGAACACGATGCGAAGGTGACATGGCATAAGTCGCGTCATGGCCCGAATCGGCGCAACCTGAGTCGTATCATATCAGTTGGAGGTTTGAGGATAGAGGGTATATATGAATGTGGTCGCTCCGCCGACGCTTTCGACGATGCAATATTTAGTCCCTGAGTGACTGTAAGCGCCGGCGGAGAAGACTCTTCGATTTGCAGAAGAGCACAAGTAGTTGGAGGTGGAGCGATCGCAGAGAGTACAAGGCCGACTGAGCGTCCCACTGACGGGACACCGCCCGCACCCGCCCCAGACACTGAGAACAATTCACGCTTCCCTGACAAACGGAGCGGCCGCCTACGAGCCGTAATCGGCTAGGTGGTCAGCAAGAGAAGCGCGTAGCCCCCAGCCCGCGCGCACAGCACGGCGCCAGCAGCACGAAACACATAAGAACAGATAAAGAGTATGCACAAATAGTAAGCACTCCTGAAGTTGAAATTCTGTCTCACTGCCAAAACACAGCAACGCGGGAGGAAAACGAAGTAGAAAGCAAGACTGCGCGCGTATGATTGCCACAAAAGAGGTACGACCGCCGACGCAAATACTGAGTCACTTGTCACTCAGTTGTCCAAAGAGGTAGCCCGAAGAGAAACTAAAGACTGGCAACGCTACAAGACGAGGTCAGAGCACAACTAAGAGCAGAACACAATCGAAACGGAGACGGAGCTAGCTTATGGGGACAAGTTCACAGTCGTAGAGGCGTAAACACGAGGAGGTAACAGACCGATTGAAGCCGCATTCACACTAACAAGACGCACGCTGGCACATCAGCCAAAACCACACCATTCATCAACACAAACGGTAACACACTAATATATGTCAGTAAACCGCAACATGCTGTACAATGAGGGGTAATACCGATCGAGCAATGCGATAAAGACAACAACTGCAACTCGATAACAGAAAGGTACAAAAATAACAATTTATAATTCGAATGCGTACTCGCTCAACAAGCAAAATGTGTACTCGGTAATGACATATAGACGGCTGGCAACACTGCCATCAACGGCACATTGAACAGCTAATCTGAACTCGATGAGGTAGATTGTTGACATATGGAATGTCATCGAGGTCAGCAGAGCGTCTGTCAGCTGAAAGTATTCCTCTATGCATTTTTATGGTCTCATTCGGCCATTTCAAGAACTCCAACATTTGGAGGATCCCCCTTTTTGGCTCACTCCTAAATTATCTATCCCCTGGGAAACTCTAACCTTGGCCTTCGAAATCAAACTATAGGGCTGAACCCCAAAACCCAACATTCAGCAGACCCCGGTATCCTTGGCTCACTCCTAAATTCTCTATCCCCTTAAACTCTGACTTTGGCCTCCCGAACCCACTTCCGAGTGTATTTGTACAACTCAAAGCGGCGTACGTTTTCAGTCGTGGGGCGCCTGCAGCAAATGCAGGTTGAACGAAAGACCGTCGTTCGCCACGTGACCGCAGCGATTGCATTTGAACGGCAACTCGTAGCCGTGATAGCCCATGTGTATGGTGTAGAGCACTTGATTTTCGAACGCTATTCGGCAGTGCTGACAGACGAACCGCCAGCTGCCCGATTGGGCGCCGCTCAGCTGCTGTTGTTGTTGTTGTTGCTGTTGCTGCTGAGCGCTCTCGACCGCAACACGTTGCTTTTCTCGGTCCTGAAACTCAAGTTTAAAAATCTGCGTCGCATCGCTGACCGAGGAAAGTGTCTCGCTAACTTGGTTATAATATGCAAATTTTTATTGCACCAAACAGGAAATGCGCGAATACGAAAAACGTCGCGTTACTACTACTACTTTAACTACTACAATAGATTGTTTTGTGCAAATTGTTTAAAGCAGCGTTAAAACAGCCGCATTTGTAGGATTCCGGCCGAATGATGCTATTGATTTTTTTAGTCGATTCCCAACGTGCAAGTTGACATGTCGCCGGCTGCGACGCGCGGACTTTACCAGCAAAAGGCATTGACTAATCACCTGAATCAGTGCGGCGTTTATGGCGGCGAAGTAAGCCTGCGCTTGTTGCAAAGGATTGATTGCAATTTGTTGACGCGACGACGACGCCGCATCGTCGTTCAACTTTAGCGCGTCGTGTTCCGAGCCCATCCTATTGCTGGTCTGAAATGGGAAAAATGACTAAAGAATAAGAGTCAATTGAAAGAGAGAACTCACATCCATATCCTGATCTTCAGGCGCGGAGCTGCCCGAGTGGGATGGCGACAGTTTGCCCTGCAGGCGACGAGCGATCTGATCCAGTTTGTAGGCTTTTCCTTTGCGTCGCGAGCTGCCACCAGCGGGGGTTTCAGCGCCGTTGCCGCTCTCGTCGCCCGAACATTTGCCCGATCCAACGGGGGAGCCGCTACTTTCTGCCGATCCTTCGTTCGTTCCCGGACTGTGTCCCGTCGACAGCTCTGGTTCGTCGCTGCCGCTCGGGTCGCCCGATTGATGATTTCCCGAGCTAGGTCGCCCATCCGACGAAGCGCTCGTCGTCGCCGGCATCGTCGATTGCAGACCGGCGTTCTGGGTGAACGACTGGTAGATATGAGCAAGGTTGAGGTTGTCGCCGGCCATGTTGTTCAAGTGGTGCTGCATGCTCTGCTTGATGAGTTCGTCGTTGATCGCCGATGCTGACATGCCGCCGAACTGCGAACTCGGCACCGCCGGCAGAGTGACGCCCATGGTGGCGCGCGCGTGGGCGTGCATGGCCGCTTCGATCTGCTGCTGTCTCGCCAGCAGATTGGGGAGCAGACTGTTGCTGGGGAACATGCTGTCGCTCGTGACGACGCCCTGGTTGCTCAGCTGCGGAAGGAAGCTCGACAGCGTTTGCGCGATCGAATGCGATTGCGGATGTACGGTAGTGGGCGGCGGTGAGTTGCTGTTGCTGTTCATGTGATGGCCGAACGGATCCATCGGTGACTGGCCGTCGCCTTGGATGACGGTCGTTGGACGGTGACCGTACTTGCGCAAGTGCAGCTTCAGACTGTGACAGTATTTCGTCGCGTAGGTGCAGTCGGAGCAGCGGTACTGGTAGAAGTTGGAGTGGCTCTTCATGTGCGAGTTCAGCATCGACTTGTTCACGCAAGAATAGTTGCACTTCTTGCACTGGAATGGCTTGGAGCCGAAGTGGTTACGAAGATGGTATTCGAGGTGGTGTTTGTACTCGGTAACGAAGTCGCACTTGGGGCAGCCGAGTTGCTTCTCTGGAGGAATGTGAGTTCTTGCGTGCGACCACGAGTCCTCCTTGGAGGTGGATACGTGACCGCATTGTTTGCATCGATATGTTTTCGGCTTGCTGGAGACGCTGGCGGATCGGCGCGAACTGTCGGATTGAGCTTGCAGGGAGTTATCGGGGGTGACGCAGGTCGTCATCGGCATGCCCAGCGCCGATGCCAGTGTACTTCCCGTCGTGTCGGGCATAAGTTGCGGCTTTTCGGCGAACGCTTGCATCTGCTCGAGAGCCGACGGTTGCGGCTGAGTATCAGTCGATCCTGTTGTGGGTGTCGACACAGGCGTGGGCTCCTCCGGTTCCAAGCCGACGGCGCGTTGTTCGGCCCTCGAATGGAACTCTTTCATGTGGCGCTTCAGACGTCCTTCCGTTCTCGACGTGTAGTCGCACATGGAGCACTGATGATCGGTGTGCGTATTCATGTGGGAATTGTAGTGGAACTTGGACGCGCTTCGGAAACCGCAGATGTTGCACTCGTAGACGGTTGGGCCGCCGGCGGTGCCAGCGGCGAGGGCTGTGCCGCTAGGGAGCGACGACGAGAACGTCGTCAGTATGGAGGGCGACGGACCCAGGCCGGGTGGACGCGACAACGGTGGACTGAGCAGCTGTGTGGACGGAGGAGAAATAATGCCCATTGCTTCGTGCATGATCTTTTCTTCCAGGCGCAGTGCGGCTATGCGATTGGCGTCGGCGGCCGCGACTATGCTCGCGGGTACGGTCGTGATGGTATGCTGAAATGCCGTGGACGAGTCTGCCAAAGATGGCGTGACTGTCCCGTGACTGTGCGGAGTGTGCGAAGAGTCAACTATGATCATTCCCTTGGTATCCGAATTTTCGTTTTGGACGGCTGGAGACTAGCCGGACGACGCAGCTGGGGGTCGTGGTCGAGGCAAGCGTCGGCAATCCCTGAGTCGACCGCTGAGTGCGGTCGTGGTGGTGCCCGAATGTCGCTGAGAGAGGGTCCCTGAGAGGTAATTGGCGATTCCTGAGAGTGAGATGGATTCGTTGTCGTCCCGACGACATCGACAATTGGGTCCGAGCAGCTTGGCGTCGGCGTTGAAGCCGGTGAGATCTGCTGGAAGGCGGGCGACGTGCTCGCCGACGACGGCGCCGGATGCGCGCCATTGCCCTGTGGCGTCGACTGCTTCATGGCCGGCGCATCGACGACGGCCGGGCTCGTATTTATCGGCGGCATCTGGCTGCTGCTCCACGCCGCGTGCGTCGACACCGCCTGGTTGATGGCGGCGGCCATGCACTGCTGCTGCTGCTGCTGCTGCTGATGCTGGCGGATCATATCGAGCTCGGACTGCAGATGAGCAGTGGTCGCCGCGATCGAGTCCCCCGACGGCGGCGAGCGCAACGGAAAGCCGTGCGATACCGGCGACTGCTGCGACTTGTACGTCGAGTAGAAATGATGGCGACCATCCGACGATTGGCCGACTGCTGCTAGACGCGCCGCCTGCTGCTGCTGCTGTTCGGCGACTAACTTGCTGTCGTCGGCCATGGTGGAATACAGGTGCGCAGAGGGAAATGGGAGCTGAGGTAGCTTATCCTGTGGCGTCTGCAGCGGAATGTTTGACTGGGACTGCGGCAACCAGCCGTGGCCGGCCGACTGATGCGAATGAATCGGCTGATGCTGACCAAAGTAGCCGCCGACGGAGTGGTGCTCGTTGCCGTTGCTGTTGGCGGGCCGTTGGAAACCTGCGATCTGCGGCTGAGTGGGCGAGACAGTCGGAAGACGAATCCCTTGCCAAGCCGGAGTAGGGCGATGTCCTTGCTGGCTCGCGTACTGATCCGCCGATCCATTCGACGGACACCGAGGAAAGCCGGCGACAAGGCTGACGGGCAGATTGCTGCTTCCGTGAAAGGGCACTTGGAAGTGACTCTTGACGACGTGATGAGCGGCTAGAGTACCGCCGCCAGCTGGATCCAGCCCTGGCCACTTGCTGCCATCGGTTGCGCCTGCCATCCCGTAATGCGACATACTCGCCAAGTCGGCCTGTCCGTGATCAGCCAGCACGCCGCTTCCCGTCCAACCGCCGTCCATCGTCGCTCCTGGCGGCGACTCCAACGGCGACCATTCCCTAGTCTGCAACAGCCCGTTCGTCATCCGGCGCCAGTCCAAGAACGCAAGCATTGTTGTCGACCACACAGTCACAGTTAGTTCACAGTGAGCTCGGAGCAAAAGAGGAAGCAGCGCTCAGTAGCGGAAGGAGAATTGAGGTCGCGCCGCCGAAGCCAACCAACCAACCAACATATACTCGCTCTCGATGGATAAAAAAACTTCCCATAATCAGAGGCCACCCAACGATACGGCGTGCATGTCGCGCACTGGCACGAGAGCCGATGATTCGACTAATTAAGCCAACTGCTCAAAAACAGACGTCGCATTAGCCGACGAGTGTCAGCGGGTGCCATCCACTTTTTCTCATACGCAACATACAGAGTCACGATCACTCTTCGCATGGCAACCACGGCGAACACCATCATTACCATAAATGAAATTGTTATTTGCGCGCTACGCCGTACACGGCGTTCGATCTCTTTTTAATTTGCTCACAAGCTTGTCACGCGCTGTCACGGAACAAAACGAGCGCGATCAAACTAGAATCTCACTTTTTTGCTCTGCTTATTAGCCCGAATGGCACGTGCGCGCGTGCCTAGTCAGGCGCGCTGGGAACGTATGGAGATTCAAGCGATATGCAAAAAGCGATTGGACATGCGCCAAAATCGATTACAACGCCAGCTTCCTCCCTTGCAAAACAAGCCTGTTTTTGATGACGCACAGTACGACTAGCCAAAAGAGTTCTCCATCAACAAACTATCTCGCTATAACAAACTATCGCCGCTCGAATAGACGGGATGAAATTGTACCGCGGAAAAACAGCGTAGCCGCGGTCGGATCAACCAACCTACGCCACTCGCCCAACTAGGCGCCGGAGAGCGTTAGACCAGCTGGATGAAAAATGAACGAACAACCGCATAACGAGACAGCAGAGCAAACACCGGCGGTAACACAGACGACGACCCATCGTACTACGATTGCATAATGAACGCCGTCGCTTCATTGTTATGTAGAAAATCATTCTTCTTCAACTGGACTACGAGAATCGTCTTTTTGTCCCCTCCTCTAAGCCACGAGCCTCATTTAGCTTTTTTCTTCATGTATTAGCTCGAATGCTCATGCGCTTTTTCATACGAAGTTGATTACGTTTTTTGTCGCATTTTTACGGGAGTGTGTTTTTCAGATTCAATTAGTCTTTGAAAGCTATTGAATAAGAGAAAAAAGGAGATAATTAAACGAAACAGTAATTCCCTAAGCAGCTTTGTGATTTTCAAATGATCCCAAATCCGTGCCGCTCGAATAAATGAATTGCTAAGGGACTAGGAATAGCTCGAACAATCAGTTCCCTTGTGAAAAAATAATTAGTGTCAAAGGCTGAAGACTCGAGAAAGAAACAATGAGCCAACGGCTGAATGGGGAGAGTAAGGCGGAAAGAAGCGATGGAACGTAAGAAGCGCGATTGTACGCCGCGCGTATCAAACAGTTGGCTCTGTGCGGCCGCTAAAAAGTACGGCGGCGCACCCCCGTAAATGTTATCTCTACGATCTGCGTCCAAAACGAAACAGGAGGCCGCGGGCGGTAAAGGTCGTCGCGAAAAAGCGGAATCAAAACGAAAGAAGGGCGCGTCGGATGTATCCGTTTGAAAGCGCGCTCGATGGTCAAATTGTGCCAATGCAAGGACGTCGCACTCGGAAATTTCTCACATCTCAATACGATTTCCCTCTTCTTTTTTTGCACGCAGTTCGGCGACGAACTCGCACTTCCACTGACACACACACACAGTCGCCTTACCAAAAAATACTCACCGCGACATGGAATTGGCGTTACATGCTGACAAAGGCCGACACAAACAACTGACAAGACACACTCGACACACCAGCGCTGACCGATCCGACCGACCGTCCTATCTTAGGCCGTTCTTTTCAGTGCGCTGCATTCTTTGCGGCGTCGGTGGGCGTCTGCGCTGGTCGTCGCGTCTCGTCGAACCAACATCTGCAAAACTTATCGCCACTGCTCGCCGCGTCCGACCAACCTGCGCCCTCCGCCCAGTTCGTCGAGGCGCTCGCCGGCCAACAATTCGCCCGCCGCAAAAAACTAGTTTCTTTCTTACTACGACTACGGGGCTGTCGATCCCAAGGCCGCTATGCGCCGCCTCGCCATCCGTTCGCCCGCCGAAAAACCAAAGCGCTGCCCGATTGCACTTCCCTCCGCGGCGCCGCCTCCGACCGCAAAAACTCGTGCGCGTCAAGGCGGTCCATGCCCGCCTGTCCGCCCGCACTGTTGCATTCAGTTCAGTAGTCCATTATAGACCACTTTTTTTTCTTACTCTCGCGTATTTCCCTATACTCTAATAGGATTAAAAATCAGTGCAGTAGTTTTTTTTCGCCGTGATCTTTGCTCTTTGATACCGTCGCCTCGAACTAAAGACAAGAAGGAAGAATGTCAAGTACCAGATCGAGCGCGGCAAAGTAGTATTCGTTTGGAGATGGTGCTGCAGAAGAAGCGAACATATCGTCATCGAACAGAGCCCAATGGTTCACTGACGTCAACAACATGGCGAGAACAGCGCACGGGATTTTGCATTTGCAATATAGAAGCGGATCGCAGTCACTATGTATAGCTGGAGCGCGGTAAATTGCGACCAAAAGCGGCACCCTGTTGCGCCGAAAACGTTTGTGCACGTGACAGAGATGAAAACAGGCGTCGTTTTCTAATCAACTAGTTCGAAAGTATCATTGCAACTGGGCATTATTGCGATAGCTTTTGTCAATAGAGTTTTCTGCTGGCTATGTGCAAACTCGCATGCCTTGATATGTTAAATGTGGGTTGGCGACCAAAGTCTCATCGGGGCAATTTGCTCAGGGTTATTTGAAGTGCCTACACGTAATCTCAGATCAAATGCTTTCGACTCGACCGTAAACTCGGCCGACGCCCCCAAACGAAAACAAGTCAGGAGTAAAAAATCGACATGTGATGAGCAAGCGCTGGCAAAGTGACAAGCAACTGTTAAATCAGGAAGCAGTAATTGCGCGGAAGCCATGGAAACACCTTAATGGGGAGAGAGACGGAAAATGAAGCATAATGAGAAAAATTGGATAAGAGGTTGAGACCTGACACACACACATGTGACGTAGTACGGTATTCATTTCCTACTTTTGACCAGGAGATGCCGAAAATACCTTGAAAACTAGTGAGAAAATTGGACCTCATCTTCCGATAATCGAGGGCGTATTATTTATTCTTTTATTCTTGAATTACTATAGGGGAGAGGGGAGGAAAGTCTTAAAAGAATGCTCGACGTCTAATGCCTACCTCCACGACGGCAGCCGTACGGCGGTCAGGGATGTGACCGGAACTAGAACGCTAGGAAACGAAAGCGCCGCCAAGGCGCGGTAGAACGAACGGTTTTGCTCGGCGGAGGATTGCGCAAAACGTCGACCGAGTGGCCGCGCGGTCATCGGCCGCCAGTCGGCCGAACGAACGGCGGCCGCCGTCGAACTGACCTCGGCTCGAAGAAATTGTAAACAACTGGTCGCCGCCAAAAACTCTGAACGAGTGACCGCCTCGACTCGCGACCGTCCGTCGTCCACTCGAACGCCGTTGGCCGCGGGATTACCGTCGATCTGCAGGCCGCGTTTTCGCTCCACCAAATAACCGAACGCACCGCCGCCCACGGCCAATCCCCGGGCGCGTCCGAATTTTTCGTCACCAAAACGCGCTCGATCAGTCTTCGCTGACCAGCGCCCACGGCGATATTCGCGAGAACACGGCGTGGCACACAACAACAGCGCATGCGCCGCCGGTGTCAACGGCCTCGATCCTGGTGGACACAGTCCACATGTGACTTTTTACAGCGTCAATAGTCAGCGTCCACCGCGCACGTTCGTCCCCCAACGGCCAGAAAATAGCCGATACTAACGTTATAGTCCACTTCGAACGTCTCGCAGGGGTTGGACAACGCACGCACGCACACAAGAAACAACCAACAACACAACAGTAGCAGTCGCACAAACGGTCACGGAAGCAAAATTCATAATATCACACTCACTCAGCAAAGCGTCCGTTCCACAACCTTCCTGCCCGTCTCCGTCGTGGTTATTGTAGCCGATCAGTTATCTCACATGCCGTCTTCGCTTGCGTCTGAAAAGCAACTCGACGGTAAGCGGTCGACTTGACATGACAATTGGGCAGTCGGGCAAAGCTAGTCCGCGTACGCCGCTAGGCAGAGATCAACACCGCCGCGCCACTATCATAGCAGCCTTTGGCCGCGTCGATCTCCGAAAACTGGATTTATTATACCAACAAAAACCCGGCAAATACACACAACGAAACGTCGGTGACGCTCGACGTGGATTGGACGCGCCAGCAAATAAACCGAACAGCGCAGGCTCATGGCCGACGCACAGCTGAACAAAAAGCCGAGGCCGCCTCGAGCGCAAAACCCCCCAACCACTATTGATTTTCCTCGACCACCCCGCTCACGCCCGTCCGTCACCGCCGGAACGCCAGCCCAGCCATTCATTTTTTCCGTTCGCCAAGTACGGGCGACCACTTGAGCTCGACCCCCACTCACAACCGAGCTGGCAGCCGCGGCAGCTTCAATCGCGTCATCAGCCACGCGCGCATCAGCCTATTCAGTCATTGACGCGTCCGCAAGATTTCATTACGCCCTGTCCCGTCGACGCTTTTTTCATCTCAATTGCGACAAACGTCGCGGCAGGCGGCAGCAGCAGCGGAGTGGTGCGTCCCTGTCGCGATGCGATAGCGAACGTTTTTATACGACGTCGTGCCTAAGCGACGCTTATCAGTTTGACCGTCGCTGGGTCGGTCCGGCGAGCTGGGGGAGGAAAGGCAGAAAAACGAACTTGAACATACGATCGTCGCGGCACGAGCGACTCAATGTCAACGGTCGCCTAGCACGGTGCGCATGAAAAACTCGCTCGTCGTCGCTCTGGTGAAACACAGCGCGAGCGCGCGGGGTCAGCCGACAAAAATTGTCTAAAAACCAGCGCGACATAGAAACGTCAATGTCAGGGAAGCGTTTCTACGCGCTAAAAAAACCGGCCCATCTAACGCGCGCGCTTGTCAGCCCCTCGAGAGTACAGTGAAAGAAGCAGCAGAAAACCGGCTGCGCCTGTCAGTTTTTCACGTTTGCGGGGCGCGAGTTCGGCCGGCAGAAGAATTAGAGCTCGAGTTTTTGCTCGGACACAGCGCGCGCTGTCGATGGCGAGCGGGAAGCGCAAACAGCTAGCGCCGTTTTCGCCGGTGACGAACGACCTCCAGTAAACATCTGCCTACCCCTCAACCTTCGGAAAAACCACCGGCCCAACCAACACTCCCCCCTCCCCCCTTCCCCCTCCTTCACGATAGTTGATGACCGCCATACTCTCAACAACCGTTTCGCAGCAAAAAATACGCTCCGTAACAAATCACTACCGCTACCATGGCCACCACTGCTCAAACACAGCTGCGCCTCGATAACCTTGTCGGCAGCCATTGTCATCGGCATCACCGCTGCGTACCGTGTGAACCACTCATTCGAGAGGCTGAGTCATGAATTAAGCACCTATGAGAGCAACTTGCTCCTAACTTCGTCATCCTCCCCCCGAGCATGAAAAAACATCACGTGTACTAGTTGTGTATAACACTAAGCAACAGCTACGCTACGATAATCGATTCTTGAGCATCGGCCAAAAGCGAATCGTCGCCTTAGCGAGTGCACGCAGAAAGCACACGCGAACATTAAAACAACCCGCCCGCCGACTTCCTTCTCAGCCGCGACCAATATTGGAAACAATTGCCAGAGGGGTGGTCTTTTTTTCATAAGTATACGTACGCGCACATCTATACGAACAAACGAACGCGTAGTAGTCAAAAGATTCGAGCGGGACAAAAGTATATTGGGCTCACCTCGGTACGACCGGTACTCTGAAGCTGATCGCCGTGTCGTCCCTGCGCCGAGGACTCGCCCAAGCCCAAAATCTGAAACAACCAACGACGGTGGTAATATTGTTGAGGACGAAGGCAAAAGCGCGCCAATATACTACTCCGTGGGCGCATTATGCCTGCCGCGACTAAAACCCCAACCCAACAAACACTGAAGGTAGCAAACCGCGCCGACCAAAAGACAATGCTAGACTTATTTAAGCGCGCGCGTGAAAATGAACCTAAAATCGATCACTCTCTACGCGCAACTCTTTTGTTGGTCATATGGTCGTCAAAAACCAATTCAGCGGCATTGAATTTGACAAAACGTCGTCATGACAGCTGCATAGGTTGCTAAGAAGTCAAAGTAATTTCAGCGCCATCAATGAAGAATTCACCTGATTAGCGCATTTTAAGATCTCTGCTCACAATTTGTTTTCCTGCTCACAATTTGCTCTCTGCGCACGTAGGCATAAAGTATTTTTTGCTACTCTAGAAAGACCACCGCTGACAGTGAGTGCGTCGAGGACGCTTGGTGAACAATAAACCGAACGCTGATTTGCGGCGAATTGATTTCGATTGAGCAATCGTCGAAGCAGACAGCGACGGTCAAACGCGGCGACGACCGTGGACCCACCGACAACGCGAGAACGGAAGTGATAAATTTTACGTCGACGCGGAAACATCTGCCCAGTTCGCGCACACACAACGGTCGCTTTCTTTCTCACAGTTCTTTCTGGCCGCGGGCCTGGGCGGGCGCACTGGCAGATCGGCCCGCTAGAGAGCTCATTCCGTTCGAGCGAAAGTAAATCGGCATGCGTACTAAAAGAAACACTAAAGGACGCAATTTCATCGACGCCCAAGCTCGTCCATTTTGTCGGAACGAGCGCCGCGGGTCGATACGGCCGGCAGTGACCGAGTACGACGTCCGAGCTCCGACTGGACACTGGTCAGGCAAACAAGCCGGCGTTCAATTTATTTTTGCCATGGTTACAATCGCGCCGCCCGTGCCAGGCAGCGCCGGCCAGCTCGAGCGGTCATTTTGCGAAAAATCGATAGGCCTGACCGCGCCGCATGAAAATGACCAGTGTCCGCGACGGGGGAGAGCCGCGCAAGCCGTAAACACGCTCGCCGTCGGCCGGCCGACGTGAACAACAAACGCCGCCGAGTGACCATCAGATCGACCATCGCCGTCCTCGCATGACACACGGCCACGAGCGACCGCCAGACGTAAACGAATGAATATAATTTTTCACGTCCGACCGCCGCGCCGGTCCCGCGACGACCTCGGCGTCCGACAACGCCGACCGCCGCCGAAACCCGAGAATGGCGCAAACAACGCCGCAGCGGAATCCATTTTACGCAAAAGCGGTCACTCACAGTAAACAACTGACCAACGTCGGTCGACGAGGTGAACGAACGGCCGACGCAGTTGTCGGCCGCGCTCCCCCCGCCGCTGCGGCCGACTCGGCGCAAAACAGCCAACCAACTGACCGGTGACATTTTTCACCGGCCGCGCCTCTTCGTTCAGCAGCGTTGCGTCGGGGCATCGGCCAGCCCGTCGGCTCCTAATCAAACCACCGGCCAGCGGCTGTCCGATGTTTGCGCTTGACCAGCCGCCGCCCGCTGCCCCTTGCGCCAGGTACGAACATAAATAAGCCGCCTCGGATGGCTCGGCATTCATTTATGCGCCACAATCGCACAGTCTTATGGATCCGACACGCGTCCATCATCAACGGCCAACCACAATGAAGGCACTCTGCCTCGCCCTATTCAGCACCTTCCGCCCACGGCGTCCAGTAATAAAACATGTACGATTATGATATGCCAAAAATCTTATTGGCTTCTCGAAGCGCACGCAAAATCAATAAACAGAACTATCGATTATATGTGTAATGCAGACGGTGTGATTGAATATTGCGGGCGCAAAACGAAGGAGGTCAGTTGGGGGGTGAGATGGACGGAAGAGAGGGCGACTTGGTGTCTTTGCCGATGATGATATGATGATGATGATGACCATAGTATTCATGGGGTGGACGGAGCGCGGCGTGGCGCGACGGCCGACATCGCAAAGTATAAGCGGAACAACAACGGCCTAGATTTCAAATTCCATCTATATCTGCTGCAGACGCTGGTCCGCTGCCGACTTACTCCAGTTCAGCCCACTCACTAATCAATTAATAATAGTCAACCTGTTATCAAGTATACTAAAGAAAAAATCGATGTTTAACTAGTGCTTAACGCGCGAGCGCGCAGTCGCAAAGAAACCAGCGCGGTTGGCATTTGGTTGCGCGAAAAACGCTAGACGGTTAACAGCGTCTTACATAAAAAGAAGTGAGCGTTGACGAGTGACAGAAAGGCGGAGGCAACAAATAGCATGTACAGGTAGAAGCAGCAAGTAGAAGCAGCAAGTATCATTCACTGATCGGCGACATTTGACGCCTGAAGCAAACAATCGTCGATGGCTTCGTTCAGGACGGCGCCCCAAATCTGTTCAGACAACTCCAACTTGAGGGCGTATTCATCGCGATCATAGTCGACCCAGTGGGGTTCTTCGTCGTACATTTCTTCGAGGAGAATCTCGTCGACGCGTTCCAGGCGTCGCCGAGACACGACATGGACGCGGGTTTTCTTGCGTTCTGCGGTGGGGGGAGGGAGAAGGCGCTCGAGCACATGCGCTTCGAGCACCGATGCCAACTCGGCGGCCGAACGCGGTCGGACGCGCGCCAACCGCGACACCTTCAGCTTCGCCGGCGCTACGCCCTCGTCGCCCGCCTGATCGTCGGCGAACAGCTCGGTCGTCATCTCGGCGCACCAGTCGCACAGCATCGTGCTAAACGATTACACAGTTTAGCTTTAAAGGCGAACTGCGGTCTACCTCAAAATTAAGTACCCTATATTGTTTTCAGCAAGCTATGACACGCTGGCTGCGGATAATATCTGATTTTATATTGCAATTAACTAACCGCTAAGTAGCGTGTAATATATAGCCGAAAAGAATATACAGTACATTGCTGCGAGGTAAGGGTAACCGGAGTTCCCCTTTAAATCTTTCATTCGTTTTGACTAATCGGTGGAAAAAGAAGAAGGAAGCCGAAAATGATTTAAAAAAGAACTAACCGGAACGCGCGGTCACTGTCGGCGGCAATAGACCGATCGAGGCTGAAACTGTCGATGGGCAGAGAGAAGATGTTTTCTGGATAAGTGTGCTGATTGAGCGGCTCGCCAAAGCGTCGACGCTGCCAAAGGTGATCGGCGACGCCGGAGACGATTTGGGTGAGAACGGTTCGCTCGCATGGTACCGCGGAGAAGACGTCTTGAGTGAAAGCGCTGGAAGGCACCGGAGCACGAGCACTGCTGACTTGAGGGATGTTCACATCGGCCTTGTGCAGGTCGTCGTCCATCCACTCTTCACCGAGCAGCTCGGGAATGGAATGGTCGCCAATGGAATGATCGCCTATGGAATGTTCGCCAATCGACTTGTCCACATCGAGTGCAGGTATATCCAGATCGAACAATTGTCGCGGCGATTTCACCTAAAATGATACGGATTGTGTGGAAGAAGTCGATTATATGAGGGGGGCTGCAATCACCTCCAGCCGAACGTAATATACCGTATATTGTTTTCAGCGACTTGTGACAAGGTGCTTAGCGGTTAGCTACTTATGATGGAAACGGATACAATTCGATACAATATACGGTGTACTGCGTTCAGCTGCAGGTGACCGCAGTTCCCCTTTAAAACGCTTACATGACCACTGGCCCCGGGCGACCTCGGCGAATGCGTCGCGATCGCCATGAAGCGATCTCGAGGTTGGCGAGGACTGAGCGACGAGCTGCGCGGACTTGGCAACTCGTGCAGATGGCTGCTAGCCAACTGCTGGCCGCTAGCCAACTGCTTGAAACGGTCGAACGTCGCCCGGTCGATCACCGCGTCCGACTCCATCGAGTTCTGCTTGATCTTCGCCACACGCGCCGCTTCGTCGAGCGCGTCATCCAATGCTTGTTTGAATATTTCGTCAGTCAATCGCTCCTTCCGGTCGTCGTGTGGTGGGCGAATCGGACCAGTCGGCTGCTGCTCATCGACATCGGTCGACGGTTGTCGAACCAAGTGGCGCTTTGACACTTCGTTGTCGGACGACGCGCTCTCGTTAACATTGAGCGGTTCGTCGGTAGTGACGTCTTTCTGAAAAATGTCCTTATACAGCGTTTTATCGTCCTGCAGAGAAGCATTCGGCAAAAATTACCGTAGCCGTATCGTCGGCGACCACACGTTCTTCAACAGAGCTCGACGACTCGAGAGCTTCCGGTTCGGCTTCGTCGGAGAGCGAAGAGACGTCGTTTTCAGTCCGGCGGTCTTCTTCGTCCAACTCATCGCCGAGCGAGCCTGCAATGGTATATGCTGGAGGTAAGAACTGCCCGGCGCCGTTCCTACCCGAGTGCTTCAGCGACGCTTCCTTCAACGACTGCTGCTCGTCGAGTAGCGGTGGAACGAAAGGCGGCGAGAGAACGCGCTCGACTTTGGCGTCGACAGCTACTCCCACATTTTCTACCGCCGCCTTCTCAGCGGACTTCTCTCTCTTTTCAGAGGACGAAGAAGGGCTCTTCGAGGTTGACGTACTGGATGAGGTGGTGGTGGAAGTTGAGCTGGTCTTAGACGTTGAAGTAGTTTTAGACGAAGAGGTATGTGTAGTGGCGGAGGGAATAGCAGTTGGAATGGATTCGCTCGAATCCACCGCCTTAACGAGAGACTCCTCCATAAAAATCAAGAAAAACTATCATTCTTGGTGATAAACGGTGTTCAAGCACCGAACAGCTAGTTCATCTTTGCCAACTACGATGTCTGGCGAGATAACTTATTACTGATCGACTAAATTTTGACTATAATGAGTTAGGTGCGACGTACGTGTCTAAAGTTTGATAGGAAGTCAATGGCGCGAGGTGCTGGAGAGTATCGACAGCGGCGATTTCCGATCCACTGAGTCGCTCCAGTTGCCACTGCTGGTGCAACGTCAGCGACTGCAGGCGGGCAATTTCGCGCAGTTGCATCGATGCAAAGTCCCTCTGAAAAACCAAACCGAAAAGTCACCGCTGACGTCAACCATTTCATCAACTTTAATTTTATTTCCCCAACCAGTTCTGATCTGCACCAACCCCAAGAACATTCTGGAAACTTGGATCGAACCTGATTCAGCCATAATTTTAAGCTCAGTCCGAAGATCTAGAGCAGATCTTCGGAATAACAATATTTTTCTTCAATCGTTTCGACAGCAATGCGCTGTAACAAATCAAACGGAGTCGGGCCTACCTCAGCAAGAGCGTCATCAATGCTGTTTCGTGCCTGACGTTTGAGCTGCTTATATTCCACAGATAGTCGATCTTGTTTGGCATTTAACGACGGTATTTGATCCTGACCACGTGGCAACGACTTCAACAAACTGCAACAAAACATATGCCATAAAGCTGGATGGATTGCATCGCGAAAAATACATACCGCTTCTGCTCGTGAATGACGAGAATCTGAGCGCTAAAGTAGTTCTTCAGCGCTTCAATTCGCTGATGAATCAGCTTCCGACGGCTGCTTTGGTCAGTCGCGGCCAAGTGGCGCGCTCTTTGCACCAGATTCTGACCGAATTCTCTCTAAATACAATCTATCTTTTCATTTGAGCCGATAACGTAATTTAGTCATGAAGTCATCCGATGGCTAAGTTATACCTCACTCCCTTGTAAGGCCCAACGCTTAATAATACCAAGTGCTTACTCAACGTAGCGCTTGCTTTACCCCCACCCCTTGCTGACTACGACAGTTATCAAATGATTCGCTTTTTGACAACACTGTACATCTGAAACGAAAACATTTCACGCTGACCTTTTCCTCGGCCCAAGAGCTAAGAGACGCCGATTCGGATGACGAAGACGGCCGGGCTAAAATGTGCAAATGAAGTAATTAATTTATATACTTAGCAAAAGCAGACAAAATTCCAACCTTTGGGCGATTGGACAGAACGAGAGGCAGCTGAATCACTGATGTCGTTGTCAAGCTCGGTTGAAATCGAGTTCGAATGAGCCCTCGTTGGTTCTGTGGTGTCAACTGCGGCCTTCGATGGCACAGCAGTAGGTGGTTCATTTTTGGCCCCAATTTCGAGCGTATTGCCACTTCTGGGGGCGGGAGCCGAAGGGGACAACTGGAGAACACTAGATGAGCTGGTGTCCTGGCTCGAGGAGTGAGACGCCGATTTGGACGGCGATCGGCGACGTCGTCGGGCGCTTTCGTAGCGCTGTCGCGACTCGAGCGCCGAAAGGACGGCGGCGGTGGCGCTCGCGGCGGCGTCGGCCGCGACGCGCGACCAGTTGTTGCGCTGCTGTTCGAGAAGTAAGTGAGCGGCGGAAACGCCGCTGCGCTTCTTCTGCTCTTCAATGACGCGCTCCACTCTGTCCGCCTTCGCCGCAACTAAATCCTCATGGCGTCGCTTGACCGCCGACAAAGCGCTCTTTTGCTCCTTTTTCTTCTTTTCGATGAATGCGCGCACTTTCTCGCTGTCATGATGGCGCTCTTTGTGTTGTGGAGGGTTGGAGGAGGTGGCTACTTGGAGATGGCGTTTGCGCTCGCGCCTCTTCAACTCCATGTACGCCTGCAGCACATCCGCGTTGTAGCTGTGCTTCTTGTTGCTAGTCGTGCTCGTCCCTGCCGCTTCCTTCACGGGCGCCGACTCGGCGACTGCTTCTTTTCGCCGCTTTATTGGCGGCGAAACTATTCGCCGGTTGACCGCCGCCGCCGCCTTCACATCGGTCGTCGGTCGCGTTTTTTCCACCGCGCGAGTGCCCACTGCAAACAAAGCATGAAGATTAAGAGTCGAACAATTGATGGAGATTCGTCGAACAACTTTACATCTGTTTCGTTCGACGGAGTGCGGTTTCGAGCGTCCGGCGGCCGCTGACGATGTAGCATCTGATGTGTGAGATAAAGAGGAGGACGAAAGCGACGACGAATGAGCGGCGCTCTTTTCGCTACTGCTTCGAGATCTTCGAGAATTTTGAGATCGAGACGCACCACCCGTAGTATGCCCAGCCGCAGTCGCCTGGGCAGTGCTCGCCTTTTTCGTTTCTAAAAGTAACCACTCACTCACTCAAAAACACAAATCGACGAAAATTGCCCCAACCTTCGAAGCGTTTCCGAATTTCTTCGATTCGCGTCGAATGCGGCAGTTGGCTTTCCTGGGGAGGATCACTGGAGGATGAGTCGGTCTGGACGAATGCGAGAGGCCGACTGAACACTCGAGGTCGGTGTCGAGCGGGACCGATGGCCATGGGAATTTGAGAGGTGGTATGTTCGGGGTGAATTTCAGCTCGATTTTCAGGCGGGTGCCGCCCGTTGCTCGTGACAACACGCCGACTCTTCTGGACAGGAGGCGGCGATTGTGACTGCTGGCGTTGGATATGAACGTCCTCCTCGACTGCTTCGTCTGCTTCGTTCGCCTCATCGTCGACTGCCGTTTCACGCGGTGCATCATCGAAGCGATCGCTTCCCCAGTCCTTCTCATCGACGTCCATTTCCGGCACACTCTGCCCCCGTCGTAGCCTCTCCTTCGACGCCAGTCGGTTTTTCTCGTGAACAAAACGACGCTTTGGCTGCGGCAGGTGAGAGTAGACGGAATTGGTTTGCAAGGAAAATGGCAACTAAAAAAACCCGCGCTTATGCCATATACTGAAACAGCGCAGGAAAAAGCGTACTTGACTGTTACTGGGCGCCGACGACGTCCAGTTCATATCGGTCAACGGCAAATGCATCGCTCTGTGCGCGTCCGCCAGTTTGGATTCAACGATTTGCAGCTAAAAGATTCCATATTGTCACGTTTTAAGTAACACACGAAATAATTCTGTTCAAATGCATTTCAATATGGTCATCTTTTCAGGCGAAATCAATGCGCAGAATAAGGCAGCAAGCAGAAAACTGCGAAAATGACGTTCGAAAAGTGAACAATTACCTGGCGTTGAACTGCGGCAGTTTCTTTCGCAGCTTGTTTCAAATTGTGCTGAACTTCAGGCGGGAGTGACGATAATTTGTCGTGAAAAAATGCCATATTTCACATATAATGAGATTAAAAAACGCTCTCACTAAAACAGGTTCTGCTTTCGAGTCTCAAATGGCTTCGGCTATTCGCAGAGTTATCTCAGAGTAGCATGAAATAAACAAACGATTCAATTCAATCTGATCACAAGGCGCATAAGAGTGCGGTTCCTACGCGACAATTCAAATTTGTGAAGTACTACAGTACAGTAGTCATCGTTAATCACGCCGAGCGGATCGAGACTACTGGCGCTATTGTTTGCGGCGTACGGAGGTTGGGCCGATATATCGCATCGCACTCGGTTTCGGCTAGGGTTGTATCGGGATGGGGAAATTCCCCCTCCTCGTTACAACCCATATGGACATGAATCGTATCCCAGTAGAATTAAAGGAATACTCGTAAGTGTGATTCAGACATGGAAGGGGCTCCGTTTCTACATGGAAGACTTGTATACTAGAGTTTCTCGATTATTTACATCCGCTTGAAGCTGCGCCCTCGGAGGGTACATTTTCCAAGGCTTCTCGATAATTACACGTGGACGCGTATTTTCTCAGTTTGTATGTATTCTTCTGGTATGTAATTATACTTTTGCTGTATTATCGTAACCCATCTTAGGATTATGTTCCCTCGCGCTATGAATCCGCCGAACCTTAGCAGTAATTTTTGTAGTAGACGCTGTAACGGATACGAGTTTTTTTAGGTACGAGATACAGACAAGAGATCAAAATTTGAAGTACAGAAGTAAGCAAAGTACACATACGGCCAATTTTACATCGCGCACGTTGGTTGTACTTTGGGAATGCAGTGATGTGTGTTGAGTGTACGTCCTCAACTAATTTTATCAGCAATCTTATCAGTTTATCGCTAAAATCTTCTTGTTTCTAGCAGAGAGCCAAGCATATTTGCAAATACAATTATATGTTATAGACAGGAGAGAGAGCGCTTCTGAGCGTATCCAATCATTTCCAAGCCTCTTCTAGCAGTTGAAAGTGACGAATTTGTTCATATGGTCGACCATTATGGCTACTTTTGTATTCTTCTATCGCGACGACATTGGAGCGAAGAAAAAGTGTCATCAACTGCTTTCGCAAGGCCTTGTGCCGGCAGAAGAGGACGATAGGTAAGATAGTTGCGTAGAGCGGGGCGAAATTGATCGTTTCTGTGAAAATCGTATAGTCTCTGGGCGGTAGACTGGGATTAATTTTGATGTACAATGGAAAGGCGACCAACGTTGGAATGAAACAAATAAAATGTGTCCAAGCAATTGGAATCATTAAGCCAATGACACGAATATTTTCAGTAATCTGATACTTTTCCGTCAGCGGTGCATTTGTCATTCGGTTCTTTTTCCATCTGTTGATAAAGAGAAGTGCGTAAAAGACGAAAAGCGATGATACTTCGACGATCGCTAAAAGCCATAGAAGAAATTCATTTTGTCGACTAGTGCGGCTTGATGTGACTGTTGTATGAGCTTTCTGTTCTGACCAGTCAAGATTGGAGATGACATAAAGAAACGAGAGAACCGTAAACAGCCACTGAAAAATCGGTCGCAATTTTAAATTAGAGAAAGCGAACTGAAGGATACGGTAAGTATTGGGGAGACAATGAAGCTTAATGTGCCGACTTCAGGAGCGTCTTTTTGACTCACATCAAGGTACTGCCATAAAGTATATTCCTTTTCTAACATTGGAAAGGTTTCATATCACGTGCATTAGTTAAAATCATTCATGACACGGTGGTAAAGTATATTCCATTAAAGACTTTCTGCGTAACTTTGATTTTAGCTACTCCACATGGATCCGGCCCGTTTACTTGTCAACTTTATCGATCTTCCAAATCCCACTCCTCAGAATTATTTTTTTGTACATATTCAGTCGACTAAACTGCACCTGTCTCATCCTATATGCAGTTCACATTTTTTTAATCGAATTTTGTCTGTGGAAAATAGAGTTTGGTATCCAATGTGTTTTCCTTATGCGAAATATTACTGCAAAAGCAGTAAGAATAATAATTATACAGTAGTCGAACCTGAATTAAGACGAGGGACACGCCAATGAGAAGAGATCTCGAAGCTTCGTATCTGCGGTAAAAATATGTCGCGATAATGCGCTCCGTTGCCACAGCCGCCAACGCCCAAACTTCGCCGTATAAAGCAACAACAGCAGGCGCGCGCACCATCACAGACACTCTCATTGAGATCAGATAAAGACATGGATCTTGGTGTGGAATCGAATATCGAATGAGATCAAAAGAATGTGTCAGAACATTCCCGACACTTTGGAAGATTGCCCAAGTATGATGACAAAGTAGTAATAGACGAACGTTTGAGTGAAAAGACATATAAGTACCTTGATATTTGAAGAGAAGAACGAAAAATACCACGCCAAGCGCTCCTAATACGCTTCGAATCGTGAGCATTACGTGCAGCAGAAAATTTTCTGACAAATAATGGACTATCTCGCACAAATTATTGGCAGCAGATTCATTCATTTTCACGTTCTACTCCAAGAGCTGGACGAGGAGACAGCTCGACGTATTCATTCAATAACTCTCCCTTTATATTGACTTTGATGGCTTCGCCTGCAAAAATGAGACACTTGATTAAAAGTCAACTAAACCACAGACTGTATACAACTAAATATGTATGAGGCTCATTGATGGCTTCTGAATGACTAATAGACCATCGAGACTTCTGCTCCCATTTCCTTTGATAAATAGACGGCCGTACAAGTTACGAGCCAAATCTTCCGTCCGTCACGTTTCGGCTTCTATAGAATTTCCAAATGAGTCCCAAAATGGCTTTATTGAACCCATAATGTGAACCTACATAATGTATTATGCTCTGATTAATTAACAAGATTTATTTCTGACTTCCTGTGCATAACATTTGTTTTGCTTTCAACGAGCAGAAACCGTTGAACTTGCCACTATAGCTTTTGCCTTAACTTCAAAGTGTGGTATTTTATCATAAAATCTTTAAAGAAAAAATTGATGGACGTTTTTATGCTGAAGAAGAGTTCGAGAAAGCGAGTCCGAAATAGTCTCAGGGTGTAAGTGGCCACCCACGGAGTAAAGAAGGCAGAAATGTATTAAAAACTGCAAATGGCGCTCGTTTCAACCATTTCAGCAAATTTTCGTCTAGCATCCATTATGTGCAGGCAACAAACAAATTATTATAAAGTTACAAATAGTTAAAGAAACTGCGCATTATCAGCAATGTTTCTTTTCACAACTAGAGAAATGCAGCAATAAAGATTTCACGACTAATTGTTATTTCGTGTTGATGTGCTTGCAGTTAAAACCCAAACCTGTTATGATACAGTTATTTCATGAAAACGCGAACATGGGCAGTAAAGGTTTTGAGGTATAGCGAATTATCCAGCTCACTGGGGAAATTACGATTAAACGCCCGATTCCTACCTGGGTACTGTTGCACTGCCACTCACATATCGATGTTCTAAGATTTTTGAGACCTAAATATCATTAAAACAATGCTCACGCGCAGACTGCTCGGCCTTTTGTCTCTCAATCATGGCTCTAAAAATAACCTTCCTATTCTTCATTTCTTTTCATTTTTTTATTGTTAATGACATGATGATATTATACTCTTCTGTCTTACAAAAGCAATACGAATTCTGTACAATGCAACAAAATGTTCTGCTTTAACCATTAAGACTATATCAATGACTTCGCGTGTATCCGTGCACCCTATTCCATTATAAACCAATCACTGAAATATGAGATATGTTGGCTGAGTATCACAGTTCAGCCCAATATAATCTCGTTTCAAAAACGTGATATACAGCCAATTTTTCTCAAATTGCAGCGACTGAACTTTAGTGAAAAAAGTTCTAGGGCAGCACGCTTAGACACCGAAGCCCAAATCTGTCGGTTCTCATGTCACGCAATAATCGAAATCAATTATAACGACCTCCAATTAAATAAGATGCTCTTACATTATCACCAAGGGAACATCGAGTCAACTCCACTTCGATTGCAGCAACTTTCTTTTAGAGATGGGAACTGTGAAACATTATGCGCACTTCTTCAATTCGATATCTGGTTTGGTATCATCGGTTTATGCAAAAGAGCTTATTACTTGTTAGAACACCGTCTCTGTACAGAAATATTGGTGCGTTTATTATGCACAAATGGAAAATAATTGTTTTCTGGTCGCAAACTGATATGTATAGAAACTACACCTACTGAATTTCAACTCCGCTATCATTCAAAAATAGGGAAATTTACCCATTTGATAGCACGACGTGGAAACTAGCGAAACGCAAGAAGTTGTATGTTCATGACAAAAATGATTTCTTTTAATCGAATGTCCGCACGAGTTATGAGAAATCTCTACTAGTGAGTAACCGTTTCATTCCAAAGCAGAGTCCAAGAAAGTGCGTCCGAAATGGTTGCAAGGTGTAAATGGCCACCCACGGAGTAAATAAGGCAGGAATGTAGTAGAGACTGCAAATCGCGCGTCTCAACCACATCGGTAAAATCCCGTCAAGAATCCACTGACCGCCCGCAAGAATTAGTGTTGGTGTCATTGTGAACACAGGCAGTATGACTATAATCTTTGTCATTAGCATCAACGAACGGGTAAACTTGATCTGAAAAATTACGTAAGTTTGCAAATCCGAAAGCGGGCAAACTGGACAGCTGTGAAGAGTTATTTGTATTATTTATTTAAAATGGTCTACCATTTCCACTTAAAAAAGGACATTTTCTCGATCGAACAAAATACCTTCCAGTTCGATGGTACGAAAAGAAGTAGTGAGATAGACTAACTCCCATGGACTGCCGCTTGCAGGAATTGAACCTGCGACCTTCTGTTTACGAGACAGACGCTCTGCCCCTGAGCTAAAGCGGCTGTGAGGAAATTGTAAAAGTTTATTTTTTTCTGCCTACTGTAACGATGTTTTATAACCCAACTCAAATGCAGGATGTTAATTGGTTTTGATGAAGGAACTGAGATACTCGCGCAAATGGAAAAAGAGCACACAAGGTTTAAAATACGACAAACCTCTTATTCAGTCGGACCGTACTCTGTTGGTGCTATCATTAGTGATGCACATTAGTGACAACGCCAAAGAGCAGGTGTCTCGGTTTAGTACTAATGCAACATACTCCCATTGAACTATTACCGCAATTCCTCTATCCAAAACCATTCAACATTCTGCTTTTCATTTGAGTTGAGTAGGAAAACATCGTTACAGTAGGCAGAAAAAAATAAACTTTTACAACCATCACACAGCCGCTTTAGCTCAGGGGCAGAGCGTCTGTCTCGTAAACAGAAGGTCGCAGGTTCAATTCCTGCAAGCGGCAAATATCTCCAGAAACTTTTTATACCTTTTATTTGTATCTAACGCAAAGTTTAGTTGGCTCACCGATTCCTGATTCGTCGACGTAGTCTGCTCTGTCTTCAAAAATCGTCCAAGGCGATAGTAATACACTCCCGTAAACGTATACGAAAGAAAGAAAACAGCAAAAGTGGTAAGAATGAATATGGCGTAGGGCAGCCATTCGGTGAACGGTTTAATGCCGCAGTATCCCCCTGGATCTTCGCCAAAGGCATTGAAGAAAACAATTAGAGGAATGTTCATGGCTGCGGAGAACGTATACCAAACAAGCATTAGAGGAATTAGACGCTTTGTTTCGAAAACTGATTGCGCAAAAGACGACTTGGAGTCTAGAGTAGGTAGATAGCTTATTTGATAGTAGCGCTGAGCCGCAATCAATCCGGGAAAACCAAAACAACAGGTTCCCGTTGTCAGAACGAAGGTGCCAGTTATCTGGCAGAACAGCGTGTACTCCCGCTGTTGTTGCATATAGCCGACAAGCAAAGCAATCGCGCCCCAAACCAAACACGTGTAATGAAAGCAATCGGTGAGAATTAGTCCGACTAGAAGCCGATTGGCAGCCGTTCTTCGAAGATTTGGGGATGAAAAAACACGCAAATGAATAGTAAATCGCTGATAATTATGAAGATGTTCAAGAGAATTTGAATAATAGCGTACCAAAGGGCGGAAGGTCCATAAAAGTCAATTAAATGTTTGTCAGCGGAATGGTTTGCAAATGGATATACCGCTACGCTGGGTATTGATGTATTTTGATCCATTCTCAATTGTTTAAACAAACTTTTGGGAAGTTCCAGTAGACTTTCTGCAAAGCCTTCTTGATTTTTAGTTTCGACAATGGACACTGTTCTAGTGAACAGTACGCACGTTTAGATAGTTAAATGTGAAAGCTCTGTGAAAGCGGGCCAATATTTAACTAAAATGAACTCTCAAAGTCTCAAACAAGTGTTCAGTCTGTTCCGAATATCGAGAAAAGTTGGGAATCGAATGAAAATTATCTACCACATCAACTGTCTTAAAATTCTCAACTGCGCAGCTGCTGGTCTTTGCGAGAACGCGCGTGTTTTGTATGTTGCGAAGCGACCATTACGACTGATTTGTCAAGTATCTATTCATACAAGAAATATTTGAACCTATGAACAGCACGGTCACGGTTCATTATTCATGAAATTAAAAGTCTAGATCTGATCTCATTCAAGCGAAGGGCTGGGTGATCGGAAACGTCACCACAATTAAGGCGCATCTCTCCCTTCAATTAAAAATTTCCGCAACGCAGAAGAGTGAACTTTAAAATATAAAAAATGATATATCGATGATGTTTATAAGAATCAGGTTGATTTGATCGCAAACAGAGGTTAAGGTGCACTTAAGGAATCCTGATACAGTGACTCACAAGCCGGGTATCGCAAGAAGAAACTTCCCGAAATTTTTGATAGCACATGACGTGCTAACTGCAGAAATTTGTTATAGCTCTCTGTCTTATTGAATAAGCTGAATTTTTCACTGTATTTAGACCTCAAATAAATTGGAGAAGGCAATCTTTGGGAAAATATTTAAAAAATTGATTTTGAAGCGAAAAAGATGCAGTGAATCTTTTTCAGTGCGCTCCTTTGTTTGTTTGTTACTGTCCTTTTCGGGTTAATGGTGATGCAAAATATTGTCCATCGAACTCATGATAACACATCGTTGCAGTATATAATCAATGCGAAACAAAAAGTGTAAAGAACGCGCTCCGTGCATGTGCACCGTTATGCTTCTGTATGCGAATGTCACGGGATAGTAAACAACTATTTAGAGCTTGTTTCAAAACGCTGCATATAATACAGATGAGACAAGGAGCCGCTTTTTCCCCTCCTTGACTTCACCTCCGCAAAAACTTGTGTAGTGTTTGACAATGGAAAGGTAATTTCATCGTTTATTGGCTGCTTGAAGCAGGTTCTGGCTCCACTGGTCGTTGGGAGAAACGGTGAAGCCATCTTACGCTGAATGTCGGCATCGCCTCAGTTGGCTTTTTAGCGTTCACATCATCCCATATAGACGTACTTTGCGCCATCATTTTTTCACCCTCCAATTTGAACAAAGGAAGGTACATCGACGTCAAGCATCCGTTGAGTGACGGCGACAACGCATGCATCGAAATTAACGTTACCAAGTGCTGTCGTCCATCGAGCAATTTAGCTGCTGTCATTTGCCGAAATTGAAAGTCATGCCACTCAAACCAAGTCCGGCTCAGCCTCATATTGACCATTTAAGCGTAAGATCGAGTCATATATTAGCCAATTTCTTGCTGACCAGTGCGCCAAGCGATCACAAACACTCTCTCTTTTTTCGTATAATTCGTCGCGTTGTTCTTCTCCTGACTTAATTTGCTAAGTAATTTATCTTCGCCGATCTCTTATTGAACGCGCCCGTTTGCGTATATAACATTTGATTTTATATTTTCGATCCATACTGAGCCCTTCTTTCACCAAGGTTCAGATTCGGATATCTGTGATAAGTTGGCTGAGCGTCATATCTGAAATACGACGTCATACACTGATTAAGTGTGCTACTCAGCCAATTTATTACAGATATCCGAATCTGAGCTCTAGTGAAATAGGGCCCTGGCATATAAATGCCTCATTTGCACTGCCTCCCTCTCGTCTTTGACTCTCATCTGTGCTACTAACTCTCTCATGATTTGTAGGGCTCCAACAATCTTCTCCATGAACGAAGAAGACGCATTTGTTTTTCGCAGCTCGTCTAAAATATTCTGTAGAAGTGCTTCTTTTGAGAGCCTCGATTGACAATTGAACATTTATACAATATTCGTACTGCAGAGAATTTCAATTCAGTGCTATATACAAATGTACAGACAATAGGTAAACATTCAACACCATTCACAGACAGCAACAACACGAAACAACAACGCATTAGTGAATAACGATTACGTAAGCGGTACGCTAAGACTGTAGGACGATTCTTTTCTCCGCTGACTGCTCAAACAGATTGTGACCGTGAAAGCGAGGATGAGAAGCGCAGAACAGCCGAGCAAAACAAAGAAGGGCAAACGGTAGTCCACGTTATGCGCTATGCCTCGGCAAGTGTCCGTGCATGGCGGCGACGGAAAATACTGATAGCCTCGATACAGTGTCAGCGACTCGATTGTCGGCACCGTTTCCTGCCAAAACGATGCCACCCTTTCGAAGAATCCACTTGCTCGAATATCCGCATCGATCGTCATCGCCTGACCATTCTCTCCTTCGTACTTTGGCCAAACATCCTTCGCTTTGCTCATTCCTGACGGCTTTCTAAAATCCTTACTCAATCACGCTCACCAGCTACGTGTACGCGGAACGCTCACCCAAAAGCAGAAAAATTAAAAGTCGACATTTTCAGATAGTTCGTAATTTGACGATCTTTATTGGTCCAGTTCAACGATACACCGATGGGGTCGACAACAGAAGTCGACTCGAAAAGGTAGACCATATCGTGTCCGTGGCCGGTGCCAACTGCAAGAGAACTAATGCGCTGGGAGTGTAAGAGGGTGGCACATACCATCCTCCAGTCCGTAGCCGAGCTGCTTCTTCTCAAGCTCTTCGTTTCGGTGATCGAAGATGTAGGCGTACACTGATTGATTATTCTGTGCGTACAGACGCGCCTCCTGCACGGCGGGCGCGATGAAATTCTGATCCGACGCGATGCTCACGAGCGTCTTGCCAAAGTCAAAGCCTGGCTGCCAGATGTAGTCGCCAATGTAGCGCTTGTAGACGGCTTGCTTCACCTGCTCGGCGTTCGAGTACATGACGGAAGGGACGACGAACTCGAGGTCATTCAGATTGACGTCAACGTCTTTTTGCTTGACAGAGACTGAAGAAGCGCGTTCAGTTTCAAGTGGAAGGTAATTTGATGAAAGACCGAGAAAGTGTAGCCAGGTGACGTAAGCGGAACACTCGCCGGTTGTCACTCCGATCATTGCGGGCACGTGAGCGTTCTGTCGAATCATATCATATGGATACGACGGGATGATGCTTTCGTTCAAACGAAAAGAGTCCACGACTGGCGTGAAGTAAGTGTGCGCCAAGAACGGATGGTTATAGTTCTGCAAACTTTCGCATCAATATCACCGCCAGCCATAATCTCGTCATTGTGCATTTTACGTGAGGCGGTTGCTTCTTTCCCGAGATGACGTAGAGCAAGTCCTGATTGCCAATAATCTGCCATATTTCGAGCAGACGGCTAACCGGAATACTCTAAAGAGCACAAAAAAGAGGCATATACCGCAACGCTGAGCGCGACCACTACCTTCATGCAGCGTTTCACATCGCGCACACCATGCTCGGCGTCGAACAATTCGCCGCATCCGCACCATCGAATCATCAGCAACGAGTTCAAATCGGTGTTCTTCGAACGAACCGCCCACGGCGCCAAAGCGCCGCCGCTTCTCAGTATTATTCGATGAAACAGACCTGGACAAAGTTCCGCATCAGTATAAACATCGCGGTGTACAACTTCTTCAGCGAACCTTTCGCACGCGGAGAGCTGGCGAGAAGACTCACACTGGCGGCGCCGGCGCTTTCCCCTCCCACTGTTATGCGGTTGGGATCGGCGTCAAAAAACGCGGCGTTCTCCTTCAGCCACTTCAACGCTAAGATCATGTCTTCCAGTCCGAGGTTCCCCGGCAACTCTGGATGTAGCGCACTCAGGAAGCCTAAACGATCAACTCTTTTACGTTGTGCGCAGCGCGTGCGGTTAAATACCAACCCAGCGGTCCGAGCCGGTAGTTGATTGATACGACGACCATTCCTTCAGAAACCAAATTCTTCACAGTTCCGTTGATTGGATACATGTTTGCTCCGTTGACTTGATACGAGCCGCCTGCATCGAATAACGTGATCACAGTCGTTGGCTTTGATTTAAAGTTAACAAAACAACAGTGAAAAGTTACGACAAACAATCGCTTACCGTGAATCCAGAACAGCACAGGGTACGGTTTTTTGAGTGCCTTAAAATAAATGCGAGCGAGATATGTATTTTCTCATCGTTCGAATATGGCGATACCTTGGATGAATGATTGTGAGGAACGGTAATAATAGAGTAGAGACAATCTTCCTTCCACTTTCGGACGTCCAGACGCTTGTCTGGGTACCAGAACTGGACGCACCACGGCATGCTACCGGGGCCCGCGTCCAGTTCGTCCTCCCATGGCTTTACTGGCGCAGGCAGCTGTACGATTGATTAATGATTGAGTATTTTGGCAGGTGGCTAGATGGCCAACCTCGAATCGCAGATGACCGACAGGCGGCTGCGCGTACGGCACCCCTTCGAATATTTCAGCGACCGCGTCTCCTTCCGTGTGGAAGNCCAACCTCAAATCGCAGATGACCGACAGGCGGCTGCGCGTACGGCACCCCTTCGAATATTTCAGCGACCGCGTCTCCTTCCGTGTGGAAGTAGCCCGCAACGAGTCCCGCCGTCGTGTTGCGCACCGGTCGGTCCTGGGCCGCGCAGATGGACAGGTTGAGCAGCCAGACGACGGCGGCGATGAGCGAGACGATCATGATGGAGACTGGCGGCGAGAGATTCGATCCGCAGTCGATTGGCAGTCGACGCGGATAGTTTGGGGAAGAAAACGGCGCTGCCGCGCGCCTGTTGCCGGCGCAGCGGACTGAGGCGGCGTCAGTTGGGCGCGCGCTCCGCCACTAATCACAGAGCGAAATGCGATGTTCACTTCTTGCCGAACAAACTAGCGGCGATCGTTTTTTACACGACTTCTGTTACGAAGGGTCACACCGACCGGGGCGGGCGCTTCTGTCCGACACTCATTCGAGCTGATCGATCTACCCATCTCCCCCCGCCCCATTCCCATAATTGCGCCGTTTCCGAGTACCACCCCCACTTCAGCTACTATTGTATCACCGCTTTGTTCCCTCGTTTCCTCCTCTGAGCCGCGCTGTTAATCGAATACTGATTTGCAAGGGAGCCAGCAGCGCTCTGTGATTTTTTACTTTTACTCTAACACGCATTGACTGACAAAGTAATTTAAGTTAAGCAATTTCGCTGATGTCACCAGACCGCGTGCTATTGCAGTCGAACAGATCGTGTAGCAAGATTTTGTACGCCGGATAGCAGCCGGCAAAGTAGGGCCAGGGAAGACGCACGGCGTTCGTTGGCACCGTCCAGCCGCTCTTCTCGCGTCGATAGCAGTTGTTTCCGGGTACTCCCGTCGACTTGCCGGCCATCTTCATCGCGTAGTCGTAGTGCAAGACATGCAACGGCGCCTTCACATGCCCGTAGTCCATTTCGACACGTGTCGATACGATCAGCAGCTCGTCCTTGATTAGGCGACGCGTCTCCCACAAGCCCGGTTTCTTGCGCTGAAAGCCAAAGCCCAACGAACCCGCCTCCCAAATCGGCTTGCATACGTAGTACACCGTATGATTCGACGCCGGCTTGACGTTCGGCAGAAGCAGAGGACGTAATTGGCGACCACTCTCGTCGATCTCGATACAAATCTGACTCATTTCGGGTGGAATGCCGTGGTGACCAATCACGTGAATCGAACTGATCCACACCAAGTTGACGATCAGTAGGGAGACGGCGAAGACTGCGGAGAAGACCAGTATGATCGCATTGTATCCTATGGTCGAGTAGCGCGTGCAAGAACGGGCAAACTTGTGCCGATGATAGAGCGAATTGCGTCGGCAACAGTAATGATAGAAGCAGGGAGCGCAGCAGCTGAGACACATGCCGACGTAGAGAAACAAAGTCATGAAGCAGCAGGAGAGCGGTCGAAGGATGGTGAGCGCGACCACTCGAATCCAGTTCGGACAGTGTCTCGACCACGAGCGGCCGTAGCCGAACGCGGTGGAACGATGTACCGAATTCTGGTTGAGGTCTTCGTTCTCCTTGATACCGTACGCCTTGCGAATGCCGAATCGCACCGGCCAGCACTCGTCGTAGTCTTCGATGCGGTCAGTAGTCCTAAATGCGCAAAGTTATGGCCAAATATAAGAATGAGAGCGAATGCGATCACCTGTATCCAATCACCAACTTGATGTCCTCCAGCGTGGACGATTCCCTCTTAATTTCGCCGTCTTTCGCCTCCGATGCCGGCTGCGGTTGTTTGGCGGGCGGCTTGCACAACATGTGCTTGTACGCGTAGTAGAGCATGGTCAGGCGCCAGCAGATGCTGATGATCGTGCTGGCGGAGGAGATGACGAGCGGCCAGACCAAGACGAGCGGACCCGGCGAGCGACAGCTGCTGACAAACCAAAAGTTGATCACGGTCATGGGCGCGTCTTGCAGCAAGAGGATGAGGAAAGCGACGCGAAAGTTGTTGAAGCCGGTGACCCAAGCGCCAAACTTTTCGCAAATGACAGCGAAGCCGCTGCGGTAGGGCGCGACGTCGGAGCGCTGTACGAAGGCGTGCTCGATGCATAAGACGAGGAGGAGGAGAGTGAGGACGGTGCCGGCGACGACGGCGCACACCATGGTGACGACCAACCAAGGTTTCAAGGGAAAGGAGATGGAATAGCCGATGAGTGCAAAGTATGTATGGATCCAATCGCATATGCAGTTGACCGAATAGACGATGAAGCTTATGGCGTAGAGCGCGTGCAATGTTCGACCTGCAAGAGGAGAGACTGTGTGCGGCGGCGGAGGAGGACAAAGTGGAGGGCACCTTTGAGGACGCGATCGGCACTAGGAGGCGGCATGTCTTTGGCGCCAGCCGTGTACAACGTGCTGAGCAGTCCGACGACGTTGAAGCCGCCCGGAGTAGTGGTCGACATGATGGTGGAGGCTGTCGCACAATGGCGCCAGATTCAACTCGAATGAGGTCAACCGAGTGCGACGCGGCAGAAAGCGCCGACTAAGGCGATCGGCCGCACGCGAGCTTCCGGCCGCGTCCTCCGCGAATCGACGCTAATTGGAGGCAGTCCGAGCCGTCTGAGACGATTTTTATTGTCGCCCCTTCCTCCGCTTTAGGGAAATTCCAAGCTCATCGCGAGCGTCGTCGCTAGCAAAACGACTGTCCCATTTGAATCGCGTCGATAAATGCCAAACTAATGCGGTCGTTATGAACAATCGACACAAACACACGCATACACACACACATACAAGCACAATGAGTGACATCAGTCGCAAATAAGATCACTAAGTGTTTCGCTCTAAGAGATGCCAAACTTCAGACGCCTTGACCTTCTTAGGAATTATCTCTGAAAACAGCGTGTGAGGTCAGCGAAGTAGAACGGAAAAAATGTACCGTGCAAGAACTCCATTTCCTCGTTCGATTGCACAAAGCTGGCCAATTCGGCATAGTCGAGCGATTTGCCGTCGGACTTGTCGAAAGCGCCTTTGGCGACTTGGATAATAAAAAATTCCTGCAACAACAATGGCGTAATAGCAATTTGTTGAGCAGAGAGAGCGCAAACCGTTGCTTTGCTCATAGCAAAGAGTGCCTCTTGAGAGATCTGCAGTGAGTCGGGAGAGCTGCGCATGATGGCTCGAATGCGCGTCTGCGGGATGGACATGCCGCTCGATTCATCCGCCTTCTTCGGCGTGTTCGATTGAGCGCTGCTCGCCGACTGGTTCAATTCTTCCATCGCTGACATTTGCCGAGATATGCCGCGCTAAATGCAGACGCGTATCAGGGTGTAATGGAGACATGCACACGCCAACGGGGGGTTTCATACCAAGCATACCTGATCATATCGTATGTTATCATACCAGTCAACTCATTTCAGCATTAATGATGGAACGCCCGATGAATGTCGGACAGAATGTCGCAGGTGGAAACGCTATAAGCTAACTCGAGAGCAAGCTACGCAATCAACGATCAACACATATACTGATACGAGGAAGCGCTTAATAGTGGGCGCGCGAACAATTCAATAACTGCTATTTCAGAAGCAATAAAGACCAATTAAGAAGCAAGATTAACGAGGAATTAAAAGGGTCGCTTGGCTTTGGAACACACACACACACATGCGCACACAATCGCATAGCACATCGCATGGCGAAGCCGTGTTGCAGAGTTTCAACTGCCTCACTACACAAACGTTAGCACATTCAACTGCGTCTCAACAAGCATGCTACTCTCACTGAAACTCGTGACAAATCATTTCAAGTGTGCCCCGTAACCCAACACATTTGTACACGGCATTTGGAAAGTTTCACTACAAATTTGATCTACATAAATTCGTCAATTAAAAAGTTTCGGCAGGTAGAAGTTCGATTCTTCTACTGGATTGCATCTGTGCAGCGTTCAATACGCTCAAAATGACAACTCGTCGCTAGTCATAACAATGCATCATAAACTAGCTGCATTGTGCACATTATTGTAAAAGTGTCGAATTCGTTTGAAAGATATAATTAGACTCATTCGTCGAAAGCAAAAGTGTAACGAAACTTTTCAGACACTGGACATAATCGGCTACACTAATCACCGAAGTGAGAGCGAGTCTTCCAAGGAGTGCCGTCAGCGGCGGCCCTTCGCGTGGACCGGCGCGTCGAACTGTTCGCGGCATCGGCGGCCGCTTGCTGCTGCGCGCTCGGCGTCATCTTCGCGGCGGCCGGCGATTGCGGGGACTGCGGCAGCTTCGTGGAGGAGACGGAGGCGCTAGTGGTGCGAGGACGACCGCGCTTCTTCATCGGTTCGCTGCTGTCGGTCGCAGATGGCGTTTCGACCTCGACCGTGTGACCGCCGACGTCGAGTTCCTCCTACAATTGAGCTGCTGACGACGACGCGGAGGTTGAGCGTAGGCGTGCACGACGTTCTCTTCATCCGGCTGGCCATGCTGATCGTCGCCCACCAATTGTTGCATTTCCTACAAACATCAATCGTAGCTGTACAACGGCGACATAATCGAATTAAGTAATATTTTTCCACTTTTTTTTCGTATGAAATAAACGATCGAATGAGCGACGCCACCGCTGGCTGTTAACTTCTCAACGCTTTGCATAAAAAGGCACTCACATCGTCGACGGCTTCGACCAAAATGATCTGATCGCCGTCCTGAACCTGCAGCTGGCCGGAGTCGATCAAGCCTTGGACATCTTCGACGACGTCGATCTGCATGTGCTGCTGGTCGTCGTCGTCGTCATCGTGAAGGTCGTTGATGCGAGGAGGGGGCTGTTCGCCGGGCTCTTCAGCGACGAGCATTGGCGGCGGCTCGACATCTTCGGGTTCTTCTGGTTCGACGGGTTCGTTGGCGGCCTTGCGCTGCTCCTCTCGCGCCATCGTCTCCATGTGCTCCTCCATGAACTGCGCCTCGTCGGGCAGCCCGCCCGCCGCCTCCCACTCGTCCCACTCCTGCGGATGGGCCGCCTTCATGTGGCGATCTACCGCGCCCGTCCCGTAGAAGATGATTCCTGCAAGCGATCAGTCTTTCCATTTTGCACCACGCTCTATTACGACACGTCGAACATCAAAAATATGCCAATTTTATAACGCCAACATTCAATCAATCCAGAATCTCGATAAGTGCATCAAGTCTCCGCCCACTCCCATAACAACTCGGCGATAATCGCGTCAACCGACAGAAGAAACAAAAACGATTCTTACCACAAACGGGGCATGTCTTTCCTTCGGGCAGACCGGGTCGTGGCATGAGCAGATGAGCGGGTGGCTGGTTAGAAGGATAGCGCATGGCGAGTCTCGGCTTAGGAATCGGCTGCTCTCGTTTGGTAGGTAGACGAGGCGGCGGCTGCACCTGGGGCGTGAGTCGCACCTCTTTCTGGGCGAGATTGCGAACGAGTTTGCGTAGAGACGGCGCGTCCATCTGTTCGCGGACGTCGCGATCGATGAACGCCTTCGTGTAGGGACAGGAGCGGCGATAGTGGTAGAGGAGGTTGTAGTCGTACTTGAAGCGGTTGCCGCATAGTATGCAGTGATGGGTGCCGTAGGAGGCGTGAAAGCCGGCGAGATGGCGCTCGAGTCGGCCGGCGTTGGCGAAAGATCGGAAGCATTCGGGGCATTGTACGGGTCCGCCCATCATGGACCACTTGGCGCGCGCTTGGGCGTTGGGGAGGCCGAGGGGGCCGAGCGTGCCGTCCTCGCGAATGACGAACTGCTGGTCTTCGTCCATGTAGTCGTCGGCGAAGACGATGCCCTGGGCGGCGGCCCACTCTTCGTCCATGAGCGCCTCGTCTTCCTCTTCTTCTTCCTGGCGCAATCGACGCATCTCTTCTTCTTCGTCGGCCGTCGCCGGTGGGCGCTCCGGATTCGCCAGACGACCCGGATCGGCCGCGTCGCGCTCTTCCCCTTCCGCGCCTTCCGTTTCATCGTGGCTGCGTTTGCGCTGCTGTTCGACTGTCGTTACGTCGACCGGCTGCAAAGAACATTTTGTACTTAATGAAATCGGTGACAGTCAACTTAATCCGTCGGACGCTTTTACATTTTCACACCATCCTATATGCTCGCCAAAGAATAACTATTCAGACAAAAATATAAACTGTCATAAAACTACTTTTAAAAGTTGGTACTATAATCTCGGCCGTGGGACAAACATCCTATCACCCCATTCAAGCATCTGGCAAAGGATAAAACACCGACCTCTTCGCCAGCATTTTCGTTCTGATTGTCGGCGACGGCGAGACGAGTCGACCGACGCGTTTGCATAGCGGGCGTGACGGGAGATTTGCTCGCCTCGGCCTGCTTCTTGGCCGCCTCTTTTTTCTCGGTCTTAGGCTCGAGAGGCGGCTTGTCCTGAGAAGCATTCGTGCCTGCTGCAAAAAGACGCCATACGATACGGTCCAGTAATGCACAATTACAGTACTTTTTGGCGAGGGTGCTGGCAGTATTGTCTTTGGATGAAGAGGAGGCGGCGCGTGCTCTCCGAATTCGTCTTCGCCGCGACGCTTACCCAGGAGATCTTGAACCATTCGCTTCAGCGTCTCATCGTCCATTGTTAACTCGATGTCTTCGGGCAGTTGTGCCTGGAAAAATGTTTTGTTTAACTCACGGCGGACGCCTATATTTCGCCTGATCACATAATACCACTCAACAATCGCTAGAAAATAAAGCTCAATAAAAATGTACCTGAATTTCAGGGCAGCTAGAACGCCAGTGCTTGATGAGGTTGAAATGCTGGCGGAACATGAGGCCGCAGAGGTCGCAGTAAAAGCCGCCGCAAACGCCACGCGTGTCTACTTCGACTTCGCCGCGGTGGATGGCCATGTGACGGTCCATGTGAGCCGCCAAGACGACCACTCCGCACTCCGAGCACGCATTCCCGCGTCGTCCTGCGAACAGAAAAACAAACAATTATGGTTTTTCGGATAATTATGGGTCAAACGGAACAGCCAGAGGGCTATTATTAAGCTGAGAAGAAAAAGTCTCACCCATTGGAAAAACTTTCAGTTGCAATTTCTTCAAAATTTCAGCGCAATTCCTGCAGCCTGATCGCTCACGACTGAACCTTCAGGTTGTCCATTCAGGGCGTCCTCCCAGATCGAGTCGTGTTTCAGAGAATGGTTTTGTCGCTGTGCTTTTTGCGTCTCGCACGGAAGTGCCTATCTTTCCAGTTTAAACCGGGATTTGGGTCAGTATGCGGTACTTTCTCGCCGTCGCCCGCCTCACACTCACAACGTATTACAATAGGCGGTCTATCAAAGACCGTCCGAGTGTGAACATTCCTCATTAGGAACTTGTTAAATACTCACCAAACAATTCACGATATTTCCACTTCTTATTACCACAGTTTCAACAGCGTGTGCATTGTCTGGTAACATTTTGAATGCTGATACTGGCATGGCCATTACCTAGAAATGATCGCTCTGTTTAGTAAGCGCCACGACAAATGGAATGGTCGTTCAGGTTTTCGTACGAAACGAAGTAACTGGCAATCGAGAACCGCTTAAATCTGGTGCTTCCATCGTTCCTGTGTATCTTCGTTTGATCAATCGAACGCCTCGCAGCATCGATTTGATTTGGATAAACTATCAAGTAAATTCGTGCAGTTTTTAGGCTCGTCTCTGATCGATTTCTTTCTCTGTGTAGTAGTCTTTGTTGTTCGTCTTGTATTACGGAAAGTAATTGCGAGTGTTAATGAGGTTGGTGGCGTTTGCAGGGTCAAGGCGTCCGGTATGCGACGTTAGCACCGTTGGGTCATTTCGACGTGTCGACATACGAAGGCCATCCTTGGGTGTTTCGCGACAGTGTGAACGGGGATATTCGATTCGCGCTTCCGGGCCGTGCTGAAATTTATTACCCGCGAGCCTTTGAAGACCGTCGAGTCGCTCGCCAAATTGTACCAATTGTTCTTGGAGGTACTGTCACATTTTTCTTGCATATCACGAATAATATATTACTTTAGTGTTGTCGCTGCAAGAACGCGCATTGCAAGTGCTCACCGCACGACTGCTCGCCGAAAACCGTACTAGCGAGCAGAACCTCGCAATTCTAAATCTTCCACTACAGTTGCGCAACGAACTAGCGGCACTGATTCAGCGCTGCGAAGACTACGCCAATTCATTTACAGCGCCGGAGCTGCAAGCCAATATATAGTATTCTCACTCACTGACTCGTCGATCTAAAATGGCGCAGCACGGTAGCGGCTCGGGAACAATTGAACTTTGGACGACGATCGATCAGCTGGTGGGCGCGTTGAAGGCGGCACGATCGCGGCCAATGGCGGATTTCGTGCAGGAAGCGATTGACTGCAGGAGATTGGAGATGCTCATCGACGCGCTCGTGGTCATGTTCAACGACGTGGACGACTTCGAATTGGACGCAATAGCGCGCGAGCGTCTATCCTCCGCCTTCGCGACTGTGGCGCCGGCGTTGACGACGAGAATGGCTTCTGCTCTTCTGTCAGTTCTGGAGAAAGAAAGCCGCGGCGATCGACGGACTGTGAAAATAGCATTGCTGTTACGCACTTTGGTGCAATCGGTGACGTTGCGCAAGAGCGGCAAGCTGTGCGACGTGGTGAAAGAGCGCGTTGGAGCGCTGTATCATCGCCTATGCGAGGTGGACGGCGCGTCGGAGGCGCTGTCGCTGACGCTCGCCCTTCTCGCCGACACTCTTGCCAGCGTCATTCTCGTCCAAGTCGTCTACGAACCGACGCCGAACAAGTCGGCGTTGTTCGCCCTCTGGCGCGACCTCGACGCGCCTCGAAAGGGCGGCGGCCGACTGCTGCACATGTGCGTCTCTCTTCAAGTCAGAGCCGCGCTGAGCGAAAGCACCAGCGAATTACTCGGCGAGTTGGTCGGCGACTCCGGGCTGGGTGGTTTCGTTGCAAACGACAAGGCCGAACTGCTCGTTCACTTCCATCCCAGCGTTGAAGTGTGGAAGAGCGTGTCGGCCAACTTCGCCACGCTCGTGTCGCTGTGTTCATCGGAGGAGGCCGACCGTCTGGCAGAAGTTGTGTGGAAGGCGCTGCATCGCGCCGCGTCAAAGTCCGACAACGATCTTCTCCCCTTGCTCTCGTCCATTGTGTCGTCTCCTTGCGTCTGGGAACTGCACAAGATTCGTCGACACTTGATCAAGAATCTATTGACCGTCCTGCAGACGACCGTCGAAGAGAGTGACGGACCGCAGAAGGCCATCTGGTTGGAAAAGTTGGCCGATATGATTGCGGACCAGGCGCCGAGCGTCGACTCTGCGACGAGGAAGCCGTCGCTCGTGTGGGCCAAAGTGATGGGCAAATTCTTCGACCACCACGAGCCACTGCTGGCGAAGCTGACTTGGAGGTCGACCGACACATTCCGAAGAGTCGTCGGTCTCATCGATACACTGCCCGTGCGGTACCTGCCGCTCGAGTTGAAGACGACCGTCTTGGGCGCCGCGCTGATGCTCGGCGCGTTTGTCGCCATCGGCAAAGACTACAGCACGCTGCAGTCGCTGCTGAATATTGTGGCCGACTTGCTCAGCTCCGACGTCGCGTCCCTTCGCTCTTATATGTCGCGCTTGCGCAACAAGCTCAACTGGTGGTTGAAGATGATCGTCGAATTGGCGCCGCATCTGTCCCAGCCACATTCGGCTGCCACAATTGTTGGGCACTCGCTGACTGCCTCAGATTCCGTGGATGCATTTATCGAGCGCGTGGATCTCGTCCTGCTCGCCGCCGACGCCTGCAGTCTGCCTCGATGGCACTTTCAAATTGCCGCCGCAGTGCTTCAGTCTTGCCAGGATCTGCCACAATTCGACGAGCAGCAATCAACGTCGGTCGCTGCTGCTGCTGTTGAGCGTGTGGCGCAGTTTCTGCGTCCCAAGCTCGAAGCGGTCACGTGGAGAAACGCCAAGAGAGTGTCGCCGCCCGAAGAAGTCACTTCGCTTACGGCCGCATTCCTTCCTTTCCGGCTGTTGCACAAAGTCGGTCGTCGCGTGAAGGCGGACGACTTCGCCTGCTCGCAGTTCAACGCCGACATGATTCGTCTGGCGAAGAAGATCGTCGTCAGAGACGCGAATCAGTTTGGCGCCGAAGCTGTGCGCGATTCCGTCGACTTCCTTCTGCTGGCGCATAGCATGGGCTTCGAGAGGTCGTTGGCGACCACGCGCTTCATTCTTCCATTGGCGCTCGTATCGACCGACCTGGCGGCTAGAGTCATTCGCGAGAGCGATCCGTCGGAATCGGACGAATTGTTGTCGGATGCGCTGTCCGCGATGGACGAAGAGGAAATGTCGACGTCGACGCTGTGCGCTCTGCTTTCCGTTCCGACGCAGTTGGCGCTTTCGACGAACGACCACAAGCGCGACGTCGTCAAAGCGAAGACGGAGGCGATCGTGGCGGCGGTGGCGAAAAAAATGGCGCTGATCGTCAGTGCGATCGAGCCGACGATCGCCGTCTTAGAACTGGCGAATGCTCTGCTGCAAGTGATCGGAAAGACGGGCCGCGACGTCCACGCCGCCGTTGGATTTTGTTTGTCACTCTTTTCCACGCTCTCAATGGAGCCGCTATCCGACAAGAACCTCGATCGACGCCTCATGCGCGCCCTTCACGCCCTACTGAACAACTCGTTGAAATTCTCTTCCGCCGTCGTCGCGTCCGGCATGGCCGCCATGTACTCCATCTGCGTTTGCAACTTCATCGGCGCCGTCATCGTTCGCTGTCCCATTGACGACGACGAACGATTGGACGCCAAACTCGAGGCTTGCCAGATGGTTAGTCGACTCTGCTCACTTATAGCGAGTCACAAGACGGAGTTCGCGAAGGTAATTGCGTTCATAATACTGTAAGGGTAGAAATATTGGGTGGTACTTAATATGGGTGACTGGCCCAGTTGAACCAATTCGGTAGTTAGCCGGACCACCAAATTCACCCAATTTAATACCACCTAATAATTTCTCGCCTTACAGTATTTTTAAGTTTACGTGTTCCATTGATGATGATGATTTGTTTAAGGTAGCGCCGTATATGATCGCAGAGTACGTGACGAAGAGTTTGGAACGCGGCGTCCATCCGGCGGCCAAGTCAGTCCTTCTCACAGGGATGCACCGATTGTTGCACATTTGTGACAAGTATGGCGTCGCGATGCTCTCCAGCAATCTCCCGCCGGGCCCGAAGGACATCTTCGCCCATATGTTCCGAGAGTACAAGAAATTTGCAGTTTTTGCTGTTTAGTTTCATGTGTGATCGTCGTTGCGATATTTCATGAGATTCGACGGTGATACGTAATCCTACGCACAATCCCTATTCGAGAAAAATAAAATCGCGATTTACGGCCGAGCGACTGCACCATTTGTTTGCATGTCAGTTCGTTTGAAAGCATGCGGTTGACCCACGAGGTGGAAACGGTGTCAACAATGCGGCGCGGCCGGCGAGTTGAGCGCGATCAACCCGGCGCGCTACCGTCGCAAGAAGCGCCGTCGCGCGTACTTGCGCCTCGCACCGTCCCAATTTTCGCTTTCGCGACGGTTTGGTCGGCGACTGTCGATGGCCCAAGTCGACAATGACATGATCTGATGTCAGTGGGTTATGGAAATGGCGTTTGTGACTGCGGCGCTGGACAGGCAGCAATTGACAGCGGAGGGAGCGACCGCAGCGCCGCCCGCGCCCTCCTCTTCCCTCACTGAGCATCCGTCGGAAACGCTCGATGATTCGGCTGGTGGGCCGTCGCCCTTCGGCGCCCTCCTCTTCGTCAGACTGACGATTAACGCCTCGGGCGTCGACGACCGTTTGCCCCCAGTTGTCTCGTCCGTCGACCGGTCCTCAGGGCAAACCTGTCGGCCGATCTGGGGCATGACTGACTGGCCACGAGTCTGGTCCGGTCGACGAAAAACGCCGATTCCAGAAGAACCCGCCGAGCGCTCGCTTCATTGTTTCGCTCTTGTTCGAACAGTTGTCTATTATCTTTACTGACGGAAGATGTCGCTTCGGTCGTCAATCATCCGGTGACATGAT